>JAULUF010000019.1:13980000-14245000 GCA_031834385.1 Semotilus atromaculatus | reverse complement strand
TCGTTTTCCCTTTTTTATTAATATTTATTCATTTATTATTGTATTACATTTATGTCTTATAATATTATTTTCAGACAATTATTTTCTCCTTTGTTTTCTCTTATTTTTGTTGTGATCTCAACATAACAAAAGTTGCAACAAATCAAACCTGGAAAAAGTAATGCATAATCTCTACATTTACAGTATTAACTATCATCCTAAAGTTGTACTTTTTTCTCTTATTTCTAGCTTTAATTCATATTTTTCATATATAAGTTTAGTAACCTATTTTTATTTCAGTTAGTAGCCAAGGCAACATTTTTAAGTTTATTTTTTTATCTGATATCTTATATTTGATTTAAGCTTTGTTTTAATTACTTACAATTATTTCTAATAGTTTTAGTTTTAGTTTTGGTTAACAATAACAACACATACAGAGGGGTTCAGAAGTCAGGGACCTCAACTGAAAATGCTTCTATTTTGCATTTTTTTTTTTTTTTTTTTTCATAATTTAATACCTTTTTTTTTTTTTATCAAAATAACAGTTTATGTGCATCTCTCCTGCTTTAATGCCATCTGTAACTGAACAAAACCTGATGATAATTTTCTCCTGGATCCAAAAGCATCTTGAACTCTAATGGAAGCAGGAACATGATCATCTACGAACAGTCACATGACATGATCAATGACACTCTTTCACTTACTTTAGATTAGTCACAAAATAATCCACTGAATATTTGAGTAGAAAATCCCAAAACGTTCAGTTTATTGTTTAATTAGGATTAGGCCTACATAATGATCTGCTGAATAGAAAAGAGCAAAAATGAGAGGGAACGTTGTCTGGAACTCTTTCTTGAGTTTCCTCTCTCCATCTAAATCTGGAATAATCCTTTTCACATTCATGTGTAAATAAATTGGCCCATTATGGCGTTTTTCACATCAGAAACGTCCCTCTTTCTTTCAGGCTTAGTCTTTTAGACTCTCTCTACATAAGTGCATTCATTAGAGTCAGTCATCAGTCTGGCGGCGCTGCACTAAACTGTTCCAAAGCAAAACAGCAAAGAAGTGTCAAAGGGAAGAATGGCAACTTCTAATTGCACCGAGACATTTTAAATCACCTGACATCGACCCTGAGGATAACTGGCATTATTATTTGTCTCGTCTGCCATCTGGATTCATAGCATGATGCTCGGCCAGTGTTTCTGCTGACCTCCTCTAAAGCGCTGACGTGACAGCAGTTAAATGTCATGAGCATCGTGCACCTCTTCAAATGATTTCTGACTTCAGTGAAAGTTCACGCCGTTCAAATCATCCTTAGTTGCTTTGAAACCTTTCATAAAAAGTTTTAATAGTGCTTTTGACCAAACGGTTTAAAATTATGGTTCACTCCAGGGTTATTATCTAGTTAACTAAAACCAAAACTAAAAAATACTTTTCCGTTACTTGAAATAAATAAACATCAATTGAAATAAAATAAAATAAAAAACTTAAAGGGACCGTAATATCACAGGGTGTAACTATCGGTAAGATATTGATTGACCCTATCGCATTTTACTACTTTTAGTCTGATCGCATTTAAATTTTTCGTGTAGGGGAGACCGGGGATGGTTGTAACAATTTTGACCTTTCTGTCTATATCTTGTAGTACTTTGAAGTCAGTGTGTTCAAAATGTGATCCAAACTAGTTACAAGTGTCTGCTATTAAATGACATAGCTATTATCTTTGCAACACAAACAGAAAATGCATGGTTTAGTTTCAAACACGAGGAGTGAAATGTTACAATTCACCCCATAGTCTGGGTTAGTTGTAACATACCTTGGGGTGACATGTAACATTATGATATCCACCGGGGTGATATGTAACATAATGAAATAAGGATTTTGACAAAAAAATTATTTTGAAAGGTTTTTATTCAACACTGACTTTTCAATATAACTGATGTGTGTGTCACTCTTAGTCTCAGTGTGTTTGTCACTCTCAGTCATAGTAATTGACCATTATAAATTGAACTTGAAATGGTAAATGGTAAATGGACTGCATTTATATAGCGCTTTCACAGACCCAATGGCCACCAAAGCGCTTTACATTTGCCTCACATTCACCCATTCATGTTTGTTACTCCCAGAGTGTTAGTATTGGCCATAAATAAATTGAACACTTGAACATTGTGTGTGTGTGTGTGTGTGTGTGTGTGTGTGTGACTCTGTTACAACTAACCCAGAGTCTTGTTGTTACAACTAACCCAGAGTCATGTAGCCATGAACTAGCGCATCTTACAGCTAACAGGCAAAACATTAGCACTAACAACTTGCATGGAAAATATCTACACAGACACACAATAAACATAATACAAGTTTGATGAGTTTAACTACAAAGCAGAAATTCCCATAACAAAAACAAAAAAAGTAAAAAAAGTAACTTTCTTGCCTCAAAATAGTTTTTTCCACTCTAACTTGTGCTGTGTCTGCCACAGGGCTCTACTTTATCACATGTGGAATAAGAACTAAACTGAGCATGTGCGAAGTGAATCAGGTGATTTGTAACTAGTTCCTGATTGGACAGATTGGACTTGTTACAACTGACCCGTGTTACAACCATCCCCGGTCTCCCCTATTTATTTGAATAAATAATGACAACAACATATTTTACTGATCATTAATGTTTGAAACGAACAATGATGGATTTTCACTGTATGTAAGAATTTGAATGTAGCCTATTAATTGCTTTTTTATTTTGTAATGTGTTAACAGCTTGCTACGAAGCTTAAAGAACGAGACCTTCCCGGATTTCCTAGGTTTTCTATGAAGTGTAGAGTGATTTTTATGTGAAAATCCTAAGGCTGTGACATTTACGCGCGCTCTCGTTCTCTCCTCTCTTCTGTTCTGACACATGAAACCAATCCTTATACAATATTCAGGACATTCTGTGTAGGCCTACTGTAATGTCTATATGTCTTGAAATTACTTAAAACTATAGTCTCACATAGCCATATAGTCTATATCTATTCTACACTTAATAATCCAACTATCAGTGTAATTATAATGACCTCATCTGTCGACATGATGCCGGTGAGTCTGAGCTGCTGCAAACATCCACATTACTGTGAGCAGAAGCTTTCTGAACGCCTGTTTTCTCACCTGTCATTTGTGTTGTTTATTTTGTTATTGAGAGGAAAGCGTGCAGCGCATATTTACATGTTCATCTAAACGTCGCTCTCAGCAGCGTGGACGGTATTGAGATGTTTATTAACAGTATATCGCTGCAAAGATGTTTTCAACTCTTTCTTCTAAGCAAAGGCTGAAAAAGATCTTCACAGTGAGTATATCAGGGCCTTGAATCACGCTCAGTCTCTTGTACGTTACACGATCTTGAGCACGAGCAGTGAGACACTGGCTGCAGTTCTCTTAACGGCCACCGGTGTCGCTAATAACAAGGGTTTCTGAATTTCTGAAGACCATTTAAAACTATACATTTTATTTCAGCAGCAGCTAGTTGGCAAAGCAACATTTCTCTTTTTTATTTAGTTTAACTTTTTTATTTTTTTTACTAAAATAACTTTTAAAAAATGAAATAAAAAATGTAAAACAAATAGAGACATGTTAAAAAAATAAAAACAAAAAATAAACAAACACCACAATTATTTAAAAAATTCAAATGAAAGCATAAAACAGAAAAAACTCATTCTAAATATAAAAAAACTAGTATCTCAGTGATGTTAAAATAACTAGTTCACTCCACTCGTATCAGTTGGGTCCATATTAAGCATCTTGTAAACAAGAAAATGTCTGACCTTTGACCTCAGGGAGGCCCTGAGAGAGACCATGTCCAGCGACGAGCTGCGTGAGAGAGACCAGTGGACTCTGTTCGGCAACGAGGCTGAGAAACTGGAGATCGGGGTGATCAGAAACCAGCATGTTGTGCGTGAGCGTGTGGATCGATTCGCGCTGCGTCGCGAGGTGAGTGATCACACCAAACACTATACTGAGAGAACAGCCTTAAAAATACTACACCTCTCTACACACCTGCATTCTTTCACTGCTTAGTCTTAAAGAAAAAGTTTATCCCAATAAAATATCTGTCTATCGCTCTCTCTATCTGTCATTCTCTGTCTATCGCTCTCTTTATCTCTCTTTCTCTCTTTCTATCATTCTATTCCAGCTATAGTTGCTATAGTTATTTTAACGTGATTTATTCAAATAACTAAGACTAAAACTGAAATAAAAATTAATTAAAATATATTTAGACATATTTTAAAAAGCAAAAAATCAATTATTATTAAAATGATTAATTTATAAAAAATAAAATAAAAACAGAAAATAGAAAGCTTTGTGTGAGGAACAGACTGAAATGTGACCGGGTTATTATAGTTAACTTTTTATGGTTTGAAAAATAAATAAAAAAAGTATAAAAAATATTTAAAAAAAATATTTACATTAATCAAAATAAAAAAAGACAATAACCGAAATAAAATTAAATATAAAAAACTTTTAATTTTTTATTTCAGCTAGTTGCCAAGGCAAAATGTTGCTTGATGTACTAGAATAACAAAAAAAATTAAAACAGAAAATAGAAAGCTTTGCGTGAGTCCATATTTATGTAACCATAAATCTCTGAAATAAAAGTTAATAAAATATATATTTTATAAAAAATCTACTAAAAAAATGACAAAAACAAAACAAATGTGTTAAAACTTTACCTAAAATGTAGAAAATCGAAAAATAAACCCGAATTCAAAATATTAATAAAAACTGTAATAGTATTTCAGTGATACTAAAATAATGCTGTTGTTTTAAATGTAAGTGTAAACATAAAAAATAAATGTTAGTCGTTGTTTTTTTTTGTGATCACCTCGTTATTGTCTTTAGTAAATGTAAGTCATTTTTTATGCTTTGGAACGACACCAGAGCAAGTAAATTGCTGAGAGCTGTTTGTTATTCTTCACTCCTCATTTTCACACACAGGCCGAGAGAAAAGCTTCAGTGCACATGAAGTTTGTTGAGGATTTGAGCATGAAGGCTCCTGACTTCCCCGTCCCGCTGCGATCGCACACGGTGTGGGCCGGCATGGATGTCAAGTTCTCCTGCACGGTTCAGGGCTGCCCGATTCCCAGCATCACATGGTGAGAGTCTCAACAAGCCTGTGTCTGGAAAACAAGAGCCTAAATCCCCAGAGATCTCGTCCATCATACCACAGTGTGAATCTTGTCGACAGGTATAAGGATGACGTTCCTCTGCGAGGATCCCTGCCCTGGAACTACAAGCTGATGCAGAAGTTCGGCCTCAACGTGTTAGAGATCAGGAGGTGAACTTCAAAACCGGAATATTAAATTGACTTCAATCAAAGTTATTTTAGTGTCATTATTATAGTTTTTATGGGAACACTTTATAATATGGTCTCATTTGTTTAACTACTGCATTAACTAAAGTGAACTAACAAGGATCAATATGTCTACTGCATTTATTAACCTTTCTTAATGTTAGTTATTAAAAATTTTCATGTTTATGTTCATATGCATTAACTAATGTTTACAGATACAACTTTTTATCTTAAAAATGTATTAGTAAATGCTGAGAATAACATTTACAAAGATTAATAAATGCTGAAGAAGAAATTTATTTAGTTGAAAGTTTAGTCATTTTGTTTTTGTAATTTTAGTTTTTTTTTGTGCTGTCAAATCAATTAATCGTGATTAATCACATCTACATAAAAGTTTATATATATATATATATATACACACACACACACATATGTATATTATATTTGCAAACTTTTATGTTAGATGCGATTAATTGATCTCTGAAATTGAAATCTATATAGTTTTCTTAGTAATTTTTATTTCAGTCATAGTTTACTGTAAGTTAAACTAAAAGAAAACTAAAAAAGCTGAAATAAAATGCGTATGCTTTTTAAAGTCCATACCTTATTTTCGGATTTGATTTGTTACAACTTTTGTTATGTTGAAATCACAACAAAAAATTGGTAAAATGATAGAGAGAAAAAACTGTGATATTATCTTAAAGATACACATCTTTATATTATTATAAGATATTGAAAAAAAAAAATACATACATGCTTTATGTTTAGTTGTGCTTTAGTCATGCCCATTCAGTTTTCTTTCTTCTCAGATGTTCTGCTGAAGACGCTGGAGAATATAAGGTCACGGTGACCAGTGTCCTGGGAGAGGCGACGTCCAGCGCCAGACTGCTGGTGAACTGTGAGTCCATGTTCCTCAGGTTATTTAGGTGTTGCTTGACTTGTTCAAGGTCTACAAACCTGCCATTTAATTGATTAGTGCTAAAAACCAATTTCCCCAAACTAATCGAAACTATTACCATTGCTAGCAGACTCAGTCATTAGTGTTATATTAAGTGCACAATGATCGCTGGTCATTCTCAAGAGCTGTGTATGAGTCAGTCTAAGCTGTTGATTATTAGTTGCATTAATGAAAGGTTTGTGTAGCAACGGCAAATATTTTTTCACCCTTTATTCTTCCATTTGCAGCACACGAAGGAGCAGAAGCAAAACTGAAGCGCTTGTGGACTCCCAGTAAGTGCCTTTGCTCTTCATAATGCATAAAATGGGAGGGAGAACTTTAACTAGTAATGCTGTCAGGCTGGGTACTTTGAAGAAAGACACACAAGTGTAAAACCACCAACATGGGAATAAAACATGATGACTGATACACTGGAATTGGTGATTACAGTTTATGTGTTTCAGTGTGGTAAAAGAATGAGAGAACGTTTGAAAGACAAATAAGTAATAGTTCATCCTAAAGAGCTTCATAAATATTCTTCAAAAACGTTTTCCTCTGATGCAGTTGATTGACAGATAGAAATCTATTTTTCAACGTTAAGTTGTGTATTCATGTACACTGCTGTTTATTAAATTGAGCAAACGGGACAGTAAGACATTTATCATATTACAAACGATTTCTTTCTCAAATAAATGTAGTTCTTTTGAACTTTCTATTTATCAAAGAATCCTGAAAAAAATAATATCATGATTCCCACAAAAATATGAAGCAGCAATATTGATAATATGAGTCAACCTTTCCTGAGCAGCAAATCATCATATTAGAATGATTTCTGAAGGATCATGTGACACTGACGAATGGAGTAATGATACTGAAAATTCAGCTTTGATCACAGGAAATTTTAAAACATGTTCAAACAGATAATAATATTAATAAAATTCATCAATATTACTGTTTTTACTGTATTTTTGATCAAAGAAATGGTGAGACAAAATCATTAAGAAATTATAAGATGCGTGCTTGAGAATTTTATATATTGACATATATATTATATATTGATATATTGAACCTAGCAACCACCCATATTACCCCAGCATTGTGGCATTGAGTTTTGCATACAGACACACTTTGGGCAGCAATTATTTAGAGCAAAAACGACTCGATTACTCGTCCATCCAATATACATGCAACAGCATTTTCAAACAAATCTGAATGCCCATTACAGCCCTTCTGCAGATATGAGAGAACATCACTATTCATTTGCAAGCGTCTGGAATTGTGTTGTCGAATTACAGCGGCACACATCACTTCCAATTCCATCTCGCTTCAATTCCTAGCTAAACAAATAGCGTGTCTTCTCAAACGTTGTCACATCTGCCCTCTGTGACGTCTCCCGCGCTGGGCTGTGGCATTTGTCTCATTACACTAAAATTTGTCCTCGTCCTTGGGATGGTTTTCGGCGCTATTTGCCGGGAATGGAAACTCGAAGGAAAATGAAACAATTTTTCCAATAACACTTCTGTGGTTTCTCCCGCTTGTACAACATATGCCTTAATTGAGTCCCTTGCATTCATTTTCACTTTCTGCTGAAGGCAAGAAGAACACGAACAAAAGCCACTTACTGCCTGTCACTTCACAAATGTAATTAAAAGTGAGTGGATTGAAACATTAACGACTTGATTCCTGTCCTGTTCCTACTCAAGCAAGACTTTTTTTCCTTCTGAGTGAAGGTGAAGTGAACAATGTGGACAAAATGTAAGTTCACTGTAAGTAGTTTTTTATCAGAGAAATGGAATGGTGATTTTTTTTACTGGAAATACCAACGCTATATCTCACGACTAATTCGTACGAGTGAGTACGAGGTGGCTGATTCGTTCGATTTGTCTAAACCCCAGTGACAGATAGGTTTAGGTGCGGGGTCAGGGGTGGGTCATTCGTATGAATTGGGTAACTCGTAAAATATGTACGATTTAGCAAACTAATGAGGTCATATAAATTCATATGAATTAGCCACCTCGTAAAATACGTACGAATTGCCGTGAGATCGATTTGGAAATTCAAGGAAAAGGATTCAACGATTTATGCTAGTAATGCACGATACAAAATTTCTCAGCAGATACTGATTATTCAGGATGATACCTGCCGATACCATTACTAATACCAATAGTTTTACTTTCTAATGCTGTAAATTTGTTGTCAAAAGTAGTGACTTCAGTACCAAGTCGGTACTGAAATTTAAAAAATGTGACGATACCAGCATTTCCCTCAAGCATATTGAGCATCTTTAACACCTCTGATTGGCCATTGCGTTCACGCGCTCAACATACTTAAAGGTGTCATATGATGCCATTTTTGTACAAGCTAATATGATTCTTTAGGGTCTAAATTAAAAGTTTGTAATATACTTTAATTAAAAATTCTCATTAGTATTGTAAGAAAACATGTATTTTACCTGGTCAAAAACAGCTCTGTTTTCAGCACGCCGTTTAAGTCCATGTGTCTTTAAATGATAATGAGCTTTGCTCACCCCGCCCCTCTGTTCTGTGTACACCGTTTGTAACACAATAACACAATAACCATAACGCGTTGTTCATTATAAACGTGGGATTATGAATTATATTGAGAACGTCGTACATAGAAAACATGCTGTAATGTACCCTGAGTGTAAACCTTTTTTTATGAGCAGCTTCTTAGCAAAACCAGCTTTATACTGACCCGCCTCGTTTATAAAGCAGTCTGGTGTGTGAAATGATTCGCGCAAACATGAAAGCATTGATGTTGATCGTGGGGAATATTCCCTTCGAAAACAAACTCAGCCACTGCGTCATTAAAATGACTGCTGTGTTCCTTATTGCACCCAAGAACAGAACACCACAATCGCTTAGACGCCATTCTGCGCAGTGGTCCAGCGTATCAACAGTGACCGAGCCGGTCCGCGCGGACTATGATTGACAGCTCGCTCACGAGCAAGGCCGGGTCGCAGTATTTTTTTTCCCAGGATGGTAGGGGAAGACTCATGAATATTCATTAGGGAACTCATCCCTGATTGGTCGTAACCCCAGTGACGGGTAGGTTTAGGGGCGGGGTTAGGGGTAGGTCATCAGACCAATCAGGGATGAGTTCCCTAATGAATATTCATGAGTCTTCCCCTACCATCCTGGGAAAAAAAATATCGTGGCCGGGTCTGTGTTGAAACGCTGCTGTCAATCAACAATCGTGGGAGGGGCGTCTGAGCCGCTGCTGTCAATCAACAATCGTGGGAGGGGCGTCTGAGCCGCTGCTGTCAATCAACAATCGTGGGAGGGGCGTCTGAGCCGTGTGACGTCACACGGTGAAACGGCTTGATTTGAGATGTGGGAAAACATATAAGGAGATTAAAAAAAAAACACTGGATGGATTTTTATCATTATGTGATGGTTGTGTACAGGCACTGCCAACACACATGTCAGTACAATCAACTTGTAAAAGTGCATGTATCATTATATGACCCCTTTAATCTTTTCCTGTTTTTTCTCGTCCTATAGTCCCAGTCCCCGTTCCAGAGCCGGATGCTCAGCTGGACTCAACCTTTCCTCCAACATTTGTGAAAGAGGGTGAAAGCTTGCTTCTGCAGTGCAGCTTCACCTCAGCCTTACTGCCGTTCCAACAGGACGTGTCCTGGTACAGAGACGGTGAGACACTTGACGCGTTATTCCACATCTAATGCAAACACATTCAGGCATTTTAACCTGTTATCCAATGAACAATGTACTTTTAGCAGATGCTTTTATTGAAAGTGATTCCTGTGTGGTCAGGGGTGGTGGTGCGCGAGTCGAGTCGTGTGGAGCTGCAGACGGGCCTGCGATCTGCCAGTCTCAGCCTGAAGCGCGTGCACAAGGAACACGAGGGCCTGTACACCGTCCGCCTGCGCACCTGGGACGGGTCCGTCCAGCACAGCGCCTTCGTCTATGTCAAAGGTCAGATCCTGCAAATCATTACGATGTTGATTTAAAAGTAAAAAGCTGGTAAAAACAGTATCACTCACCTTAAAGCGTATTGCGATTTTTATTCCATAACTAGTGTCACAATGAAGAATTGGACATCTAAAAAAAAATCTGTTTTGTTTGTCTTTTGCTCTCAGACAGAGCGAGAAAGAGCTCGACTTAAGAAAGAGATAAGTTCGCGATCTCGAATCCAACATCCACGTGATCTTATACCTAAAATTCCTTGAAAGTAACTTGACGCTTCAAATAACGATTGTATTATTACATTGTTACACCAGTAGCTGGCGGCAAGTGACCATTAAAAATGTCAATTTTTCATTGAATCATTCATTCAAAAGAATCGTTAAAAAATGCTGATCTAACGCAAGCCAAAACGCTGATTTGAGTGAGTAATTCAATCATTCATTCAACAAAAAAAGATTTATTCTATTAATTATCATTTAATAAAATATAATAACTTGCAGCAATTAATATTTAGACAGAACCTGCAATGTGCATGCTATTTTATTTAGTTGTCTGTTCAGAATCAGAGAATCAAGATCTCTATTTGAAACAAAAAAATCATGATTCTCAATTGATCCAGAATTGTGCAGTTCTAGCTCGACTGTGTGTTTTTTTGGGTGTCATCTCTCCAGATTATCTGTGATTTAAAACAATTTGTGTGTTAGAATCGCCTCCCGTCTGTCCTAATTAAGAAATGTAACACTTTAACTCATCAGAGACATAATTCTCGTGAATCCATGATGTTCTCGGAGCAGAGTTCCCCTGTCAGCGTAAGTCCTTTAAAGCAAGAAGAGGACGGGAATTGAATTTCCTGTCTCATTAAAGGAAGTGTGCCGCTCCGTAAGCCTGCAGTGTAATTAGAAAGTGAGCTTTACTCCACATCCTAGCTTAATCTCAGAGAAAAAATTAGCATTACAAATCTGCCAGGTAACAGGAAGGAGCCGGAGGTTACTGTTGTGAGTTTGTTTCATCCTTGTTTGTGGCGATTAAACAAATAAGAGCGAGAGAAACCCTGCAGCCGTCCTCTTCTAAGAAACTTACTGAAGTAAATTTAACTTAATTCAAAACATTATAAGACATGAACCGAGCCAATCAGCTACAAGGTGAATCATAACATTGCAAACTTTGATTTGAAGCAAAAAAGTATTTGAAAATTAGACAAAATTACAAATGTACAAGACTGTGAATTTCTTTAATGAGGTAAAGAACTACAATCCCATGAAGCATTGCAAACAGCATCGAATAAAAAATGAGCGATAAATATAAAACTACACATTTTAAATTGAATGCAAAATATGCATGCATATTGAAATATTTAATTATTATGAGAGCTTAGAGAGACTGACTGAATAACGTCATTCGCAGTCCTTCATGGAGGTGGGCGGAGCTAAAGAGCTATTTTAGAGTGCTTTGCTTATTTCAACTATGATTGGTGGAATTTTCTGTACAGCATTATGGGTATTGTAGTTTTTTTTCACCACAAATTCCTCTGTTAAACAATTATTTTAAAACTAAGTTGAAATAATGTGGGCTGATGGCTTCAGCTGAAGCAAATACCATTGATTAACAACCTTTTAGCTCACAGTAAGGCTGTCTTTAAAGGTTTTTAAGTTATCGTTAAAAATCTATTTCCCTATGGAGAAAATGAGTTTTTACTTCTGAAACCCATTGTACTCTATAGTTCAGGGAGTTCAAAAAAAAATTTCTAAAAAAAATAAAAATAGACATAAAATACAAAAGTTTTGTGATTAAATTAAATAAAAATAGACACTAATGACAGTTTTATTATTGTTAACTAAAACTATAGTTTTGGTCATTGAATAATAAAGTGTGTGTGTGCGTGCGTGCGTGCGTGTATACTGTATATATACACACATATATGTTCACAAAATTGTATGTTATGCAATTAATCGCGATGAATTGATTTGACAGCACTAATAATATAAATAATACCAAAATAACACTGATGAATGAGATGCATTGATGCATTGATCTTGGAAGAGTTTGATGAGTTCGTACTGAGATCTCAGACATTTGTTAGCAAACTTTGATATCTTGATAAATCCGAGTGCAGTTTGAGACATTGTTTCTGAAAAGCGTCTTATCTCAAGCTTAATGCACTCCAGGAGAAGTTATTACACTGATGTCTTGTGTGATTTCTCCTCGTCCTCTGTGTGTGTGTGTGTGTGCAGACGGATCCTCAGTTGTGGTCGGTGCTCCAGGTTCTCCTCTTCAGCTGGAGAGCTCTGATGTGAACCGAGATTACGTCTTCCTCTCGTGGACGCCTCCCAGTGCAGACGGAGCCGCTGCTGTTCAGGGTTACTTCATAGAGAGGTGAGACATGATCCATGATCTTCTTCTGATGGGTGCTCGTCTTCAGAGAGATCAGAGCAGCTTCTATCTGTTTCTTTGGGGATAAATCTTAAAATAGGAGAGAGTACAATTGCCTATCAATTTCCTGTCTCCTAGCAACATGCTGCTTTACTCTACAATGTTTTGCCGGTTTTTGTTTAGTTGTTACCGGTAATTGTATGTTATTATGACTTCTGATGGGGTCCAAAAAGACTGAGACCACTAATGAAAATGTTTCTATTTTACTGCATTTCACAATGTCTTAGTATTTGGTTTAATTGCTTTATTGAGTTAGAGGGTGTTCTGAGTGGTTGCTATGGTGTTATTAGGGGGATAATAATAATAATAATAATTCGTCACATTTATATAGCGCTTTATCTGGGACCTCAAAGCGCTTTACAAGGAAGGGGGGAATCTCCTCAACCACCACCAATGTGCAGCATCACATGGATGATGCGACGGCAGCCATATTGCGCCAGTACGCCCACCACACACCAGCTTACTGGTGGAGAGGAGACAGAGTGATGAAGCCAATCAGTAGACAGGGATGATTAGGAGGCCATGATGGACAGAGGCCAATGGGCAGATTTGGCCAGGATGCCGGGGTTACACCACTACTCTTTCGAAAGACATCCTGGGATTTTTAATGACCACAGAGAGTCAGGACCTCGGTTTAACGTCTCATCCGAAGGACGGATGCAAAGTTCTTAGCGTTTTTTTTAACACACTTCAATGCTGTTGCTAGGGTGTTCTGAGTGGTTACTATGGTGTTGTTAGGGGATGCAAAATTCTGGGTGGTTTTAATGTGTTCTGAGTGGTTTCTAGGGGGATGCAAAGTTCTGGATATTTTTATTAATTGCTGTTGCTAAGTGTTTCTGAGGGGTTGCTAGGGTGGTGCAAATTCTGAATTATTTTTAATGCATTTCTATTCTGTTTCTAGGGTGTTCTGATTGGTGGATGAAAAGTGTTTTTTAATGCATCGATTTGCTGTTGCGAGGAGGGATGGACAGTTATTTCTAATGCATTCATATATTCAATTGCTAGGGTGTTCTGAGTGGATGCTAGTGTGTTGCTAGGGGGATGTAAAGTTCTTAGTGACTTAGCATTGCTATGCTGTTACTAAAGCCCAATTTATACTGCGGGGGCAAACTCACGACCGTAGCTATGTCGTAGGCTGTGTGTAGCACACGTACCCTTGTGCACCTCTCCAAAAATGTAACAACACGTTAATTCTACCGCAAGCACTGTGATTGGCCCGGGGGTAAACCTCCTCCCTCGGGATGACATGCTCCCTCTGCATGTGTAATTGCACGTCAACGCGGACAACACAGAAGTATAAATGAAAACTGACGCGTAGCTTACAGTGGCATAGGTCCGACGCAGAAGGATAAATCAGCCTCAAGCTATGTTCTCTGACTGGTAGTGGTGAGGGTAAGGGTGTTGCTTGGGGATTGCAAAGTTCTGAGTGTTTTTTATGCATTGCTATTGCTAGGGTGTTCTGAGTGCTTGCTAGATGGATGCAAAGTTCTGAGTGGTTGCATTACTATTCTGCCCTACAAAGCAAAAAGGCAGTAACTACGCAGAGTGCAGAACTGAGAAAAATGACTTTAAAGTTATCCTGTCGTTACCTTTTTTGCAGTTACTGTACAAACGACTACCATTTTTCTCCAAAACGACACACATTTGAGATAAGATGTTTTGTCACATAACAAAGGATGCCTTGAATGTCATGAAAATGATAATAACTCATTTTTGACCAAAAATGCAGTTACTGCGATTTTGCTTTGTAGGGCAGTATTGCTATGCAATGCTTAATGCATTGCTATGCTGTTGATAGGGTGTTTTGTGTGGTTGTGAGGGTGTCGCTATGTGGATTCTAGGCCTGTTGGAACGAATTCTGAAATTCGAATATAATTCGAATATTAAAAAAATCAATTTCGTCTAGTCGAACTGAAAAGAACGATATAAGTTTCAGAATTGTTGTTGGTGTTTTCGCGGAGATGTTAGCCGAAAACCATCGGAAGCGCTTCAGCCATATTCAGCACGAATAAATGTTTATTAGATGTCCCTCTAGTGGACAGAACGTGTAACAACAACCACATGCTATAAGCCTGTGTAATGTCGTAAATATTAATAATAGGATGAATTTGAGCATTTTAATAAAATAAGGAATGGAATTCGAATAGTTTTATAGAGGAAGATTGACAGCCCTAGTGGATACTAACTGAGGCTCTAAGGTTTTCATGGGTTGTTCCTATGGCGTTGCTAAATGATTGCTAAGGTGTTCTGATTGATTTTAATGGTAACAGCCACTACTAATAAAGCTGCAAAGTTCATAAATTAATATTTTGACATGCTCACATCCACATTTCTTTCATGCAGGTGTGATATCGGTGTTGGGAAGTGGGAACGCTGTAATGACGTCATCCAGAGGGTGTGTCAGTATCCCGTAATGGGACTGAAGGAAAACACAATGTACCAGTTCCGAGTGTGCGCAGTGAACCAGGCAGGAGTGGGACGCCCGTCTAAACCCACTGACCCCATCATGACCTCTGACCCCCTGGAGCCCAGCAGGACTACGGGTAAGAACATCTAAATGAAGCCTTCAGATCACGTGTTTACTTTATCTCTGATCTCCTCCTCGTCACTCTCTTCTTCAGTGGTGAAGGTGGAGCGCGGGAGAGAGATTGTGATCACTAAGGACCAGCTGGAGGGTGAGTAGATCTCAACCACAACGCTCATGACTTCAACCGATGCAGTCGCTTAAAGAGATAACAAGAAAAACTTCTACACTCACAGCAGGAGAAAAACTCAGGCTTACTGTACAGGGATCCTGAGATAGCCTTTATCATGTGTCGTTTCATTGCATCAAGTCTGGGAAGTCAAAAGGCTTGACACTGCTGGGGCATATTTCATGCTAAAATCAAAAGTAAAAAGGTTTACTTTATTTTAAGGTTAAAACTTAAATAGGTACTGAGTAATATTGATTAACTATGTACTTACTATATAGGCAATGTTAGGGTTTTGGTTTATGACAATTAAACAAAATATCATGAATGTATTTTTTACAAAGTAATAATAAATACTTTACAAGTTCAGTGTATATATATATGTGTGTGTGGCAGTATATAAATAACAAAAATAAATGTATTGAGAATCTAAGATTCACCATTAAGAAGAATAATTAATAATAATTCAAAATTATAATTTTAAGAGACTGGTGCTATTATAGCATCATTGATGTGCCGCTATGTCTGTACTATTAATATTTAAAAAATATAGCGTTTATATTTATTTTAATTTTAATTTTAGTTTTATTTTAATTAAAAAAATTTTTATGACTATAATTTTTATTTCAGTTTTAGTTATTTTAGTACTTCAAGATAAACTAAACAAAAATTAGAAGTGTTGCCTTGGCAACCAGCTGAAATAAAAAATAAGTTTATTTTTTTATATACATGTTATTTCTGTTAAAATTTGAATTATCTCAAATAACTAAGAGGTTATGGTTTTGGTTTTAGATTTAGCTAACGATAATAACATCATTTAATTTTCTTTATGCAAACTATTTATTTAATATTTCAGGTTTTTTATTATTTTGAGGGAAAATATGGCCTGGACATGATCTTGACAGGATTCATGAGATTCACCCTTTTAAACTATTGATTTGTTGCTCCGGCTTTCTCTTCTGAGACGTATTTCTTTTTCATGAATTAACCGTCCTAAAAAATTATAGCTCAGACAGTTATGATGATGAATTTGCTCTGTTTCAGAGGGCAAATCTGATATAAAGCATTCACAGGTGGTCTGCGCTCCCCGCTATGGCAATACCCATAAAGACCTGGGCAGTTTTATAAGCATTCAGCATTAAAACGATGATGATATGTCTCTGAAGCTGAGCTGCTAACTGCCATGGCAACACCAGGGACTCATGGGCCGTTATGATGTGCCGTTAAGAGCCCATATGAACCTGTTCTTTTTAAAGAATTAGTGGTTTTACTGAGCACTGTGTGTGTGTGTGTTGTGTGTTAGGTGTGTGTGTGCGCGTGTGCGTGTGTGCGTGCGTGTGCATGTGTGTGTGCGTGTGTGTGTGTGTATGAGTGTTGTGTGTGTGTGTATGAGTGTTGTGTGTGTGTGTGTGTGTGTGTGTGTGTGTGTGTGTGTGTGTGTGTGTGTGTTTTGTGTGTGGGGTGTATGAGTGTGTGTGTGTGTGTCTGTGTCTGTGTGTGTGTGTGTATGTATGCTTGTGTGTGTGTGTTTTTGTTTGTTTGATTTTGTGCGTGCGACATTAAGAAAAAAGGAATATTGCCATTTTTTTCATTCACTAAGCGCTGAGAAAAAAATTGCAGGTCAAATACTGAATATCCTTAAACAGACATTGTGTTGCTATTTCACGTTTCATAGTGTTGTTCTAACCAATATTTATATGTAGTGAAAAGCGAGTATCTTTATATTGCCGTGACCATATTACCCGTTCTCCATCAGGCCCTCGCTCTCCTGCTCCTGTTGCCAGTGTTCTCACTGTGTCCCCTCTGCCTCCTGCAGGTCGGATCCGAGTGCCGTTCCCCGCCACTGATGTGCGAGTGTGTGAGCTGAGCGACACCTACGCTGTGCTGAGCTGGACTGAGCCGGATCCGCGGGGCAGAGAGTCCCTCACCTACGCCGTGGAGCGGGTGAGAGTTGACCTTCGTCCCACACACTGCTCACAGCTCGGCTCATTAAGACTGGCCCTGCGGGGTCCTGCGCTTCTGCGTTTGTAGTTTTATCCTCGACTGCAGGCCTTAAAGTTGCGTTGGCTTTACACACTGAGCCAGCGGGCAAAATTAACACTGCACTTTGACTAGTTGGATAATTAGCGACAGTGAATGCTGAATCCTGGGTGGCAGCAGGTGCAAAGCGAACGCTTCATTAAACTATAGAGATCTCGACGCTGCTCATCCGTGTTATGTGACGGATGCATAATGTGTTTCCTCTTGACCTCAAAGCACTTGCTTGCTGATTTTCTGAGATGTTTCTTCGGCCTGAATACGTGACTTTGAGTTGGCCGAACTGATCGATTCATTGCAATTCATGCACAAAACTTTTGCGTGCTTAATTTAAAAACATGTAGCAACCCAAAGCTTCCTCATTTCTAAGATGCTATGGATAAAAGTGACTGCTTAAAGGTAAATGTTAATCTTATTCAGGTTGATGGTTTCTGTGTTATTTAAGTATTCACTATATAGTATTTATTCGTATTTTGAATTCGAAATTTGATTTTAGTTTTCGTAATTGATGTGCTTATTTCCTAGTGAAAAATAAATATACTAAAATGTACTTATAATGCATTTATTTACATATTTATATAAACACCCTGCAGTTGTACTTTTGGTATACTAAATACTTAAAGTCTGTTAAATTGGAATGTAAATACTAATTTTGTACTTTAGTTATCTGGAAGTAGTGCTGAAACATATTCTTATTATATTTATTATTATTATTTTATAGTATATTTGATTGTGCTAAAATGGAACTCTTGCATTTAAAGACTTATGTTATACAGTGATATTAAAACACATTTTAGGCTTAATATTAAGAAATGTGCATTGTCTAATAAAGAAGTACTCCAAATTAAGTTCAATTAAAATATTTATGCCAGTGAATCTAAAGCAATATGTCAGTAAATATGTTTGTAGTATACTTAGTATGAAATAAATTTATTTTAAATACATTTTGATAGGTTTTTTTTTTCTCAGCTTTAACTTATTTTAACATCAACATCTGTAGTTTTTTTCAATTTAGACTTTCATCTAATATTTTATTTCAAGTCATCTTTATTTCAATTGCTGAATGTTTATTTTTTAATAGTTTTAGTTTGGGGTTTAGTTAACAATAATAGCACTGGATGAGTTCAGTATATGAAAACGTATTCTAATAATTATTCATTATTCAATTATTGCCATTTTGCAAATGGGAGCATTCTAGTGTAGTTGCATTGCATCACAAGCTCTGAGTGTGTCCATGGCGTATATCTGTGTTTGTACAAATCCAGGAACTCCAGCATATATTAAATTATCTTGGTAGTAGTTCATGTAGTAGAGCAGATAAAATGAGCCAACAGGCGTTTTTCAAGTTTAGCTTCTCAGTTTCACATGTTCAAGGCCTTCAGCACTACAAAAGGTCAGGATCCTTCTGGCTTTTTGAGGGCAGTTTTAAAGTTTCACATCATCTCTTCATGACTCACAGTGTAAAAGTGCTCGCAGTAATCCGTTCTCAGAGCAGAGGAGGCAGAATCGTCCAATATAAGACGCAAGAAAGAGCTCCAGCCGCTTGCCGACTGTAATGAGCAGGAGAAAGCGCACACTGCCACGGGACATCGACTTTATTGGACTTTTTATAAGAAGCACCATAATAAAACTGTCTAGTTCATCGGGATCATCCGAAATTGTGTGGGGGCAGAAATACATATAAATGAAAAAGATTTAAGTGTCCATTTACCACTGTGCATGTTTTATTAAGAGAATATTGCAATAGTTTATCATCATGGAGACTTCCTACTTAATGCAATTGTAGTTTATAGTTAAAAAATGTAATTATACATATATATATATATATATATATATACACACACACACACACACACACACACAGAGAACAGAAATTTTTCCAGGGAAAACAAATACTTGCTAAATGTTCCCTTGAATGTCCTGTCGCTTTGGATAAATTATAAATCATAAATAAATGTAAAGATGCATCTTTTATTAAAGAGAGTATTGCTATACTTTATTTTCACAGATACTTCCTACTTTATGCAAGTGTAATTTAGAGTAAAATAATATATATATATATTAGGGCTGTCAAATGATTAATCGCGATTAATCACATCCAAAATAAAAGTTTGTGTTTACATAATAAATGTGTGTATACTGTGTATAATTATTTTATATATATAAATGCATACACATGCTTGTATATACAGTGAAGAAAATAAGTATTTGAACACCCTGCTATTTTGCAAGTTCTCCCACTTAGAAATCATGGAGGGGTCTGAAATTGTCATCGTAGGTGCATGTCCACTGTGAGAGACATAATCTAAAAAAAAAAATCCAGAAATCACAATGTATGATTTTTTAACTATTTATTTGTAAGATACAGCTGCAAATAAGTATTTGAACACCTGTCTATCAGCTAGAATTCTGACCCTCAAAGACCTGTTAGTCTGCCTTTAAAATGTCCACCTTCACTCCATTTATTATCCTAAATTAGATGCTCCTGTTTGAGGTCGTTAGCTGCATAAAGACCCCTGTCCACCCCATACAATCAGTAAAAATCCAACTACTAACATGGCCAAGACCAAAGAGCTGTCCAAAGACACTAGAGACAAAATTGTACACCTCCACAAGGCTGGAAAGGGCTACGGGGAAATTGCCAAGCAGCTTGGTGAAAAAAGGTCCACTGTTGGAGCAATCATTAGAAAATGGAAGAAGCTAAACATGACTGTTAATCTCCCTCGGACTGGGGCTCCATGCAAGATCTCACCTCGTGGGGTCTCAATGATCCTAAGAAAGGTGAGAAATCAGCCCAGAACTACACGGGAGGAGCTGGTCAATGACCTGAAAAGAGCTGGGACCACCGTTTCCAAGGTTACTGTTGGTAATACACTAAGACGTCATGGTTTGAAATCATGCATGGCACGGAAGGTTCCCCTGCTTAAACCAGCACATGTCAAGGCCCGTCTTAAGTTTGCCAATGACCATTTGGACCATCCCTACTGTGAAGCATGGGGGTGGTAGCATCATGCTTTGGGGGTGTTTTTCTGCACATGGGACAGGGTGACTGCACTGTATTAAGGAGAGGAGTACCGGGGCCATGTATTGCGAGATTTTGGGGAACAACCTCCTTCCCTCAGTTAGAGCATTGAAGATGGGTCGAGGCTGGGTCTTCCAACATGACAATGACCCGAAGCACACGGATAACCAAGGAGTGGCTCTGTAAGAAGCATATCAAGGTTCTGGCGTGGCCTAGCCAGTCTCCAGACCTAAACCCAATAGAGAATCTTTGGAGGGAGCTCAAACTCAGTGTTTCTCAGCGACAGCCCAGAAACCTGACTGATCTAGAGAAGATCTGTGTGGAGGAGTGGGCCAAAATCCCTCCTGCAGTGTGTGCAAACCTGGTGAAAAACTACAGGAAACGTTTGACCTCTGTAATTGCAAACAAAGGCTACTGTACCAAATATTAACATTGATTTTCTCAGGTGTTCAAATACTTATTTGCAGCTGTATCTTACAAATAAATAGTTAAAAAATCATACATTGTGATTTCTGGATTTTTTTTTTTAGATTATGTCTCTCACAGTGGACATGCACCTACGATGACAATTTCAGACCCCTCCATGATTTCTAAGTGGGAGAACTTGCAAAATAGCAGGGTGTTCAAATACTTATTTACTTCACTGTATTTAAGAAATATTTGCATGTATATACTATATATAGATTTATATATAATTTATATTATATATAAATATTTTATATATAAATAACACATTTTTCTTAAATATATAAATGCACGTGTGTGTACTTATATATACAAAATAATTTTACACAGTACAAACACATTTATTATGTAAACACAAACTTTTATTTTGGATGCGATTAATCGTGATTAATCATTTGACAGCCCTAATATATATATATATATATATACAACAAAAATTTGAAAGTAATGGGTTTGACTCCCTGGGAATTTTGCAAAATGTTTTCCTTGAATTTACTGTCACTTTGGGTAAATGATAAATCATAATACGTAAAGGTAAGTATGCGCTGACTGTTGGTTATTTCAGTCCATCGCCGGGAAGGAGAGCTGGCACCTGGCTAGTATGGATATGACGGTGTTGTCGACCAGATTTGCTGCGTTTGACCAGCTGAAGGGGAAGTCGTACTCTTACCGTGTTCGTTCTGTCAACAAGTACGGTATCAGCGAGCCGTCTCTTCCCAGCGGACCCGTCGCACTGGGACAACCACTAGGTGACCATTTTCTTGAAGGACTCGTGCACATAAAAACACAAATTAGTCATTATTTACTCACACTCGTCATTCCATTTGATGTTCTTTTATTGCAACATTAAAGGAGAATCATAGCAATTTCACTGATGCTTTAAATGAAACAGTCCAAAACAATAAGAAGCATGCCTTAAAATAGATTTAAATCGACTATATCCTTGTAAAAAAGCATACTTAAGAGTACTTGTTATGGAAATAATGTACTTTAAAAGAATGTAAATTTTTCAAACACTTAACTGCATGTTATTTACAAGTAAATTAAAATGTATTATAGTTTAAATGTATAATAAATGCAGTTAGTTAAACTTGAGAGTGCTTTTTTAACCTACTTAAGCATGATTTAAGTACATCTTTATTTGTAATTTCATAATTACTTCTATTGTCGTGGAAATATGGTTAAAGTGTTCTACTGAATGTACTGACAAACATTTATGGTAAAATAAAATATACTTTAATGTCATTTCTATTAGAACTTGTATGCCATGCTTTTAAATATATTAACAATAGTGCTGTTAAATTGATTAATTGCGATTAATCGCATCTAACATAAAAGTTTGTGTTTGTGTATATACGCGTGTGTGTATACATATGTGTATACATATATTATATACATTTACGAACGTAGATGCGTTAATTGTAATAGACAACACATCAAGATGTGTATTTCTTTAAACCTTGACAAAATAAGTTTTAATTTGTACTTTTGGTTTTGACATTATTACAAAGAGCACTTTTTAAAACATAGTCATGAAAGACTTTTACACTTTTGTTTCATTAATATTATATTATCCTCAAGAACAGTTTTTAAGATTTGAAGTGTACATACAATACAATTAAAAGAACAGTTCACCCACATGTAAATCCTTTAATTACCCTCAAGTTGTTCCAACCCATGGTGCCTAATTTCTACGAATTCATACGACCTCGCTCGTACGAATTTGTACGATTTTTTTTTGCTAAATCGTACACATTTTACGAGTTGCCCGATTCGTATGAATTAGTACGAGTGATCTACCCCTGACCCCACCCCTAAACCTACCCGTCACTGCGGTTTAGACAAACCGTACGAATCAGTCACATTTTTCTCATTTGTACGAATTCATACAAATTAGTTGTGAGATAGCGTTGGTTGTTCCAAACCTGTATCTTTAATCTGCTGAACACAAAAGAAGATATTTTAAAGAATGTCAGTAATCAAACCCCATTGACTTCCATAGTGTTTTTTTTTCAATGGGACCCATCAACTGTTTGATTACTCATATTATTTACATTTACTCTTTCGTGTTCAGCAGACGAAAGAAACTCATAGAGGTTTGGAACAGCTTGATGGTGAGTAAATGATGAATATGTTTATTTTTGGGTGAACTATTCCTTTAAGCACACTTCTTTTTCACAAGGGTAGCTTGTACTCAGTGTGGATTTTGTTCTAATGTGTTTTAGGAGTTCCTGCCCCACCAAACGGCGTCCTGCCCAATCGAGACACTAACAGCTCAGTCCTACTGCAGTGGAAGGAGCCTAAAATAACAGAGGGCATTATGGGATACTACCTGTACTGCAGTGAGGTTGGAAGTGGACAGTGGCAGACCATCAACAATAAGCCCATCACCAAAACCAGGTCTCTTCTTGTTGTATCTTGTTTAAGAGGCAATTATAATTACAGACTCCAATATTTTTTTCTTTATTTTATTTTTAATTTTTTTGATCAGGGACAATGCACAAAAAAACATTAGTCTAAAAAAGAAGAGTTGTCATGTGCCAGGTTATAGCAAAATATGCTAATTTCCACCCGCTGTCCCTGGACAGGTTGATGTTATACTTACAAAAAATTAATATAGAATAATACATGGAAGCATTACTTCACTCACATCATAAAAACACTCTCCACTTCAGGAAGCTATCACTCACTCTCTCACAGTTTACATCGTTCATATCACACTAAAAACTGTTTTTCTTCGCTCAGGTTTACAGTTCATGGCCTGAAGACCAATAAAGAGTATGTATTCAGGGTGAAGTCTGTGGGACTGGCGGGAAACAGCGTCTACTCGGACGAGTCTCCTGCCATTCGAGTCAAATCAGCGATAAGTAAGTGTGACCGGCCAGCGATCCAGTCGAGACTGCTTTAAATAGGACGCCATCCCGTCTAAAGTGCTGCCGGCTGTCCGCTCGAGCTCTGGAAAACTGTCTATGGTCTCAGTGTGAATTTATAATTCTCTGAATGAGCTTCCTGCATGAAGAGAGACATCAGGGCTTTTGACTTTGTTTTAGTGAGCAACCACCCAGAACATCCACCATATAGCAATGTGCAAATAATTTCTCACAAGGCATTAGCGACCTCATATTCATGCCCTAGAAACCACCCACCCATTGTCTTTAGGAAATGTAAAAATGTTTTTTACTGTAGGATTCTGCTGCTAAAGAACATATGCCCTTTCAAGCTTCATTACTTGTATAAAAGCAGAAGAGGTGCGCAGACATGATGCTCTTGTGCCTCACAGTCCTGACCAAAGACAAGCGTGTTCCTCAAGAGATGTTGAAGTAGAGTCATTCTGTGTCTGGCTCAGTCCTGACAGTAATAGGCTGCTGTCTGGCGATACAGCTTTTCTCTTTGTAATAACGTCTGATTCTGAGTGGCACTCCTGCACTGATGTGTGTTGAGATCAGGACAGATGCTCTCAGAAAAGTGCATATCTATACCACGAATTTAATTTCTCGTACCATTTATACGGCAAAAATGGTTTTTGCGTGCGTATGCTACGCACTATAAACCCCTTGGGTAGGATTAGGGTGTGGAGTGCATGCGTATTACACCGTAACTACCATAAAGTGCGTATCATATGCACACGAAAACTGCGTATCATATACACGAGAAATTAAATTTGTGGTATAGATACGCAGTTTCATGAGACCGGGCTGGATGCTCTGTTATCATCAAACCCCAGAGACGCTTCAACCACATGTTACTGCAGATCAAACCTGGATTTTTTTTTTTTTTTAAATGATCACATTATCCTCACAGAAAACGCATCAAGTGCTTTCATTAATTATTAGGTTGACCATCATTCACCGAAACTCCATTTGAATTGACAGTAGTTGGAGATGATAATTTCATTGAAATAAGAGCGATCGTATTAACATATCATAAATCTTTAGTTAAAGCCCGGTATGTTTCAGCCCTCTTTGCAGGCACCTCTCTTCAGTTTCCTTACATTTTGACATGAATCAAATGCAAATGACATGAAATAAACTAGAATTGAAGCTCCTGAAGGAAGTTGCCTTGCGTGCAATTCAGCAAAAAAAGTTTTAGGCAAGTTTAGTTTTTAGTCAGTGTTTCTGTGTAAATGAAATGCCGCATTGGAGTCGTTATGCCAAATCTGCAATGTTGGAATGAAGTCTACATTTATGTGTATTTAGTGAATTCATTGCAGTAGTTTAATGCTTAGAAGTTTTAGACGTTTAAAAGCATGATGTTTTAGGAACATTAACATTGTGTTGTTGCAAAAACACTGTGTAGTTTGTATGCTTGCATTTATATGTGAATTTTGAGTTAAGACTTGCAGACACATTTCATTTAATAGATTTTAACACAAAATAATTACAACATTAAAACTTAAAATCATTTAATGTAATTCCACATGTGCTTGTCATGTTTAGGCGGAAATTAATATTACACACCTAATTTGCATAAGGTTTATTATCTTAAACTAAAACTAAAATCTTTTAGATTAAAAAAAAAACTTTAAAGAAAGTTAGAAAAAATGTTGCCTTGTTAATAACTAACTGAAATAAGTTTAAGTTGAAGCACTAAAATTACTAACTGGAAATAAACAAATCCTAAAACTGAACTAAAACTAAATAATAATAATTAATTAAACCTAAATAGTCATATTTAAAAAACATAAACATAATTAATTTATTTTTAGTTTACTTACAATAAGTAAAAAATTAAAAAATTAAAAATAAACAAAAAGATTAGAAAAATAAATTTATAAAAATAACAGAAGCACATAACAAAATTACTCAAAACTAAAATAAACAAATGTACATGTAAAAATTAAAAAAAGAAATTTAAATTAAAAATATTAATAAAAAATATAATAGTATATAAATCAACACTGATTTGCATCATTATGCCTCCAACACTGAAACATAAAACATAAATGCGCATAAAACGCATTTATTCTGAAATTTCTGAAAGGACAGTGAGGATGCTTCATTTTTAGTCAGCTGAAACAGGACATATTTTTAATTGGGAAATTATTAGTGGCACACTGGGACACAACTCATGAAACCGGGACATTTAGTCATCCTATTAATAATTTAGGTTTTTTTCAGCTGCAAAACACTGAGTGAATCAAATAATCACTTATTAAAAATTAATAGCAAACCTGGTGTGGTGACTTCAGCAGTAATTCTACACAAAATACAGCTCCAGCTCTGTGACCTCTGACCCTCCCTTCCCACATCACTGCAGGCGTGCCCTCCTGTCCATCAGCCATCACTGTCCTGCACTGCACCGGAGGAGAGATGCTGATTGGCTGGAGAGCCCCGGCCAATCACGGGGGAGACCCTGTGACCGGCTACTACCTGGACCAGAGGCAGAAATCCCAGAGCACCTGGAGGGAGGTCAACGCCAAGCCCATTAAAGAGAGACTATACAAGGTAGGGCTGCTCAATTATGGCAAAAATCATAATCACGATTAGTTTTGGTCAAAATTGAAATCACGATTATTTGACACGATTATTGGTGGGCGATATGATCAAAGTCTTATTTCACGATATGAGTCATTTTAAATGTCAAATTATCGATTCTTCAGCAAAAAACGAATAACTAATGTAAGAAAAAGGTCCTCAAAATAATTACATAAGACAAGTAAAAAATCTGCAATTAGAACTAAGAAACTAATTACAAACAAAAATAAAATAAAAAATACAACAGAACAAAAATACAAATTAAATAAACAGTGTTTTAAGTTTTTCAGCAAGGTGTACTAATGGTGGTATTCAGATAAGTAATAGCTTACAATGAAAAAATTAACAATCAAATGTAAAATAATACTGCATGGTCTTACTGTATACATTAATTGTAGATTAATCCTTATTAAATTATTCAGTCAAGATCAGGTTTTTTTTTTTGTCGTTTGTTGTTTGATTATCATGAATGCCACAGACGGCGGCAGGTTTATTAGGCTGCTGTCACTTTAAGAGCTGATGCACGGATCCAATATACGGTTACACACTTGGTTTCTTTCTCAACTGTGTATGTTTAAGACAAAACCCACTGTGTTTATGTGAATACTCTCCAAAAAGGCATTTTTACATTTTTGTGTGAATCCAAAGCCTATTTGCTTATCCGAGTGCGCGCACATAAAGCCACCTGTGTCTCTTTTGTGGCGTAATGCTCTTTTAATAACTGTTTAATATCAAAACGTCCCGCAGTTTAGCAACAGTAGACTGCATTTAACAACTCTCAGTTATTTGGCTGATTTGGATGTTTAGTTTGGGCTTTTAAGGCGAAACGAAAGGCCACCGCTGTGAAGGAAAGGAAAGTGCACAATAATCATTTTACCTCAATTATCTTGTTTTCATAATCGTTAGAAGCAGGTCTTGATGTTCACTTTTTTTGCTCACTAGCCGCTGTGGCTAGAGGTTTTCCATAGTTAGACATTCAAATTTTCACTGGCCACAATTTTGACATTGAAACCATGGGGAAAAACTGCCATATAGATATCATAATATCAAATAAATATCCTCCTGAGACCCCGGATAAAAAAGTTTTTTGAATTTAGTTTTTTTCCATGTCATCACATTGTTTAGAGCACAAGAAACAAATGGTAAAAAAACATTTTTGCTAAATATTATTTTATTCATACGTTATGCTATGTCCTCTGTAGTGGACGCCAGGACTAAGTTGTTTAAAAAATAACATGACATCAAATTATATGTATAGGCAAAACCAATGGGATTTTTTTTTCAATCACCAATAGATTTAGGGGTTTCAGGATTTTTTTAACCAAAATTTATATAAAGATGATTCTCAACTATGTTATGAAAGAAATAACGGAATGAATTGATACGCCATTTTACTTTATGCAATATGTGGGTAAAATGGCCATAAATTAATATTCCCATTCAATGCAATGTATCTATACACTGTATCTAATTTGCACATTAATGTGTTCTTGGAGCAACATTTATTGAAAAAAGAAGTGTAATAATTGGAGTAATAATTGGCAACATTTTAATAATAATATCTAATATTTTATAGGAATATTGATGCATAATTGATTTCCATATTCACTTGTTGTGTCTCACAAAATGCCTGATAAACATGATTTAAGTCCTGCTGTCCTCTACAGTGGACATGTATGAAATCAATGCCCTGTTCTGTAACAGAAAGTATTTTTTTTATTTGAAGCCCCACAACTTTTTCCTGAGATGTTTTTTTATGAAATACAATTTGAAAAGTAGTCCAATTTAAATTATAATTACAATATATTATCATATTTGCATAAGAATGCTACATTTGATCACTAAATTAATGTCAGACTTTTTTAAAGACCAAGGATAAGTTGTTTTGATGGTGAAACCTCCAAACATTTGATATCTCTGAAAAGTCCTGAATGTGCTCTTTACAGGACACCCAGGTTGTATCATGTGACATGTATGATGTCAGAGAAATTAACTAAAATATAATGTCCACTACAGTGGACAAAAGTCTATTCTTGGGTCCCAGGAGGATATCATAATTTGGCAGCAGGCATATTAGGCTGCTGTCACTTTAAGACCTGATGCACTGATTCATTATTATGTTACACGTGTATTTTCTTTCTCAACTGTTTACGTTCACTTAAAACAATACTGACTGTGTTTACATGTTGTGTTTATTATGTTGCCTTTTTCGCCTCTCTTCGCTTTTGTCGCCATTGGCTTTTGGCTTGCTTAGTTGGGGACATTTAACATTTAATTTTGAATTTAACAATACTATTACAACATTGTTTTCCTGTTATCTCTGTAAAGCTGCTTTGAAACAATTTGTATTGTAAAAAGCGCTATATAAATAAAGGTGACTTGACTTGACTTGACATGAATACTCGCCAAGATCGGTATTTTGACATTATTTTGTGTATTTGACTGTTTAAGGGCAATAAGCAGCAAAAAAGACCTCAATTTAGTACTAAGAGGCGGCTTTATGTGCCGCACTTTGAGTGTGAGAACAAAATCTGAGGGAATTATGTGTGATATGTGCAATCCCACGCCAAATTCAAGCCCTGGAACATCAACAGTATTCATCTGGAGCAAATGAAACGAGTGAGTGAGTGGAGGCGGGGTTTTGTGGAACTCGCTGTCAGAGAGATTCTTACTTTAAATGTGTCACCGAGCAACTATGGTGTCCATGGAGACTTAATTAAAACTTAAAGCAATGTTTATTTTAGATTGTTTTCACTCTTTAATTAGACCGTGTTCAAGTCTGAGCATCACATTATAGTGGTTTGATGAAAAAAATGTTTCCCAATCAATTGTTAGAACAAGTGATGATTAATTTGTGGAGTTTATGGACAGAGGCCACGGCCTTTATAGTTTTAAAGCAGATCTCGTCATTAGTTGCTGCAGATGCATGTAAACAAACGCACCATTTAATTACTAGACACTTACTCTATGTTGTGTCCTTTATGCCCGCATTCTGAGTTAATTATTAGTTGTTTAAAACAGGACTTTTAGATGTGATAATGAACAAAACTGTCCACAAATACAGTGCAAATTGGTGTTCTCATCTTTGACAACATGTTCTTTTACATAAACTATTTCCTAACTGACTTAGCATGAATACTAGTTCATTTTAAATAAATAAAATGCCTTAAAATAAAGCGACTTTGGTCTGTCCCACATCAGAGGTCTTGACCTTGTCGACTGCATTCAACGTATAAAATCAAACTATACATGTCTAGTCTAACCAAGCCTAATATGTTCAGTTGATATTCAGTTAATTGTTTAATTCATTAGATTGGCAAAAAAGTAAATCTAGTAAAAAACTCCCACATGATGCTAAGGTGTCGTGGACAGTGTTATTTTAGTGATTTTTAATACTATTTATTAATTATGTAGTATTTATTAATATTTTGAATTAGTTTTATTTGGATATTTTCCCTAATTATTTTTTAATTTAAGTGTCGTCAATTATGTTAGTTTTTATGTTTTTAATATTTCTATTAAGCTTTGTTTTATTCTTTATTTCAGTTTTAGCCTTATTGATTTTAGTACTTAATTTAGTTGCAGCTTTTTTTCAGTTAACGAAAACCATTTTTGTAATAGTTTTCACATTGGATTTTGTCTGTTGTATGCACTAATATGTCTAATCACACTTCACCTTAACAAGATGCATGATTTGAGGAATTATTCATATCTGAAGCACAAACTTAATGCAAAAATCACATCATTACACCTTAACTGACTATAAGTAATAGTGTTGCTTGTCTTAGCAAACACCAATCAAGAATCTACAGCAAAGAGAATATATTAATTTAGACCTCTTGGTGAACAAACAACATTTTCTGAAGGTTTAGTCCCTTTTTGGATGAAACAGAACGTTTTATGAGTTTTAAGCACTTTCTCTGTACTTGTGTAAAGTGTCGTGAATGCACATCGCCCTCTGATGGGCTGAAATGGCCACAACAACAGCTTTATGTCTCTTTCTATTAACATTTCACACTTTTTAAATGGGGGGGGGGTTGTTTTGTTTTTTGCTCAATTTGTTCACAGGAGGACTCAAAGTACATTATGTTAATTATAAAACATTGATCTTTGAGTGTGCTCCGTGGTCGTGGCATGTGAATCCCATGTTAATGATTTGCGCCTCTCATTGAGCAGTCAGGGATACACACCACCTGCCCAGCCTCATTACACACCATCAGAAACACACACCACCCTACACTCAAATACACCCCATTCCTGACGCCTGCCATCTAGTGGACCGTCTGTGTCCCAGCAGGCAGTGGGCGGCCCGGTCTCCACGCTCAAGAGATTTGGGCTCTCAGATAAGCCTCTGATTTGATAAGAGGATTCAGGCAACAGTTAATCACGAGTCTAAAAGGCTCTTGAAGGCCTGTGTTCCTAAATCCAATCCCAATTATGTGTGGCTAGGCGGCCACTCGTCGTGATCTTTGCTTCTCATCACAGAAACCCATGTTTATCGGATAAGCACCTCTGTGGCCTAATGGTCCTCCATATAGACATCAAGCGGCGGATCAATACACCGGAGATAAAGGCTTTTCTGGCCTTTTATTGTTAACTGAAAGTGAAAGTAAAACCATAAAGAAAAATTGTCATTACTTCTTTGTCATTACGTAAAATATTTCATAAATGACTTTTTTTCAGCTATAGTTGCAAAGATGCCATTCCTCATTTTTATTTATTTTTATTTGAAGTAAAATAACTAAAATTGAAACGAGAACTACTGACATGTTGTTTTTTTAAAACTAATAAAAATGACAAAAATACAACAAAATTACTAAAACTTCAGCTAAAATTATGAAAATTATCACATTTTCATATGAAATAATGAAAAGTATGAAAACTGAAAATTAAACGAATTAAAAATATTAATCAACACTAGAAAGTAAAGTTTGTTGGGACAAGCTTTTATGTAGGCTTGACAACGCCTTGTCTGAAATTTTGTTGAAAATCTTAATGTGTAAATAATATTACATTAGTCATAATATAGCATTTTGTTAGTACATTACTAGCATTAATTAGCATATGTTGCTAGTATGATTTGTTTTAGTGTGTTTAAACACATTGCTAGCGTGATTTTACATGTTGCTAGCATATTTTAACACATTGATAATATAAATTAGCATGTTGTTAACATGATGTGACATTCTGTTACCATGTTTTAAAACATTGCTAATATGATTTATCATGTGGCTAACTTGTTTTAGCACATTGCCTAAATGTGTCTAAAACATGTTTTTGATTTTTTGTTCGTGCTTTGGGATTGTTTTGTCTTCTATTTTAGGTTTCTCTTAGGCTTTCTGCAACATCCATTTTGTCCATTATTTGTCTGTTTTGTGTTTAGGTGACAGGCCTTGAGGAAGGGAATTTTTACCAGTTTCGTGCCTTCGCGGCCAACATCATTGGCCTGGGCGAGCCTTCTGAACCCAGCGAACTGTTTCTCTGTGAGCGCTGGACAATGCCTGAGGCTGGTAAGATCACAAATGGGAATTATATAAGGGATTTTACATGTTGTTGTTTTTTTTTCATTCATTTACAGATGCCATTAACAGTTCTAGTGGTTTCCGAATTTCCAATCCTGACTAATCTTTTGTGAACAAAATATATCTTTAATAATTTTTGTATTAATGCTATTATGCTATTATGTTGTCTTCTATATTTAGATGTTTCACTCTATTTTATGTAATACTTTAGTTTACCTGTCAATACCTGTCAATCTTTTTCTCTTGTCTGTTATTTGTTCTCTGGTTTCATGCTTTTCAGAAGTGTCTCTATTTTACAGGTTCCTAATTTTGTTTTGGAGTCTCCAACAATAGGTTTACAAGCATCCAAGTTAATATTCTCATAAATACATTTCACATCGCCTTATTTCTCAAATAGTCTAAAAAAAATTTAATTAGAAGATTTCGTCTCTAAACCCCTCCTTTCCTGAGAGCCTGCTCTGCTGTGATTGGTCGAATGGCCCAGTCTGCTGTGATTGGTCGAATGGCCCAGTCTGCTGTGATTGGTCGAATGGCCCAGTCTGCTGTGATTGGTCGAATAGCCCAGTCTGCTGTGATTGGTGGACCACTTACAGCGCATGTCTGAAACCAAACGCCTGTTACCACATCTGAATTTCAGCTCCGGATCTTTCTCAGCACTTGATACACAGTGATACATATAGTAACAAAGGCATAATTTTCCACAAAAAAAGGAAGAGTCCTGATCCTTTTGAAGTGCAGCTCTGAAAACAGCGTCTTCTCAACCTGTCGAAAACACGAACCAAACTCTTCCAGTCTCAGCCACAACTACAGTGTTTGTGGGCGGGGCAAAGTAGACCTCGTTCACGGGCAGCCAATGAAGAGCACAGGCTGGCATTATGCAGATTTGATACATTGTTTCATAGTATGTAACAGGAAAAGAGACTGGAATTATTGAAAACTAATTTCTGCAGTTCCGAATCGATTTTTTTCTTTTAGGAGTCAATAACTTTATTTGTCATGCATTTGATCTTTAAAACTTTGCTTTATTACACACTGCATGAAAGTTAATATCCAAAAAATCATAATGGGGCACTTTAAAAACTGTTCTTGTAGCAATTCTGATGAAGAAAGAATGGTTGGATATTTTGGAAACGTTTCTAATTTCAAATCACATCTGGCACATGCCTTTTTCAATATCACAAATCTTTGTGTTTCAGTTCTTTATATTTCATAATGATATCATTTTTATAGTGTGTTTCACTAGAGTGCGTCTCTCTGGCACAGTGATACAGAATTCAACAATCTATAAAAGTAGTTTTTCATCCATTGGACTAGTTCACTTGTTTGCCGTTTTTGAGGTTATTTCACTTTGTTATTCATTTAACAAGAGAGAGTGGAGACGGCACACTACATGTTTCCTTTGCTTATCAGTTGTATGCCTTGGCATGTTGTGAGCTAGATTATTTATTTATTTTGTTTTATTGTGTCTAATATGTTCAAGAGGATAAACACAGCTCATATAAAGTGGTGTGAATATAAGAGAAATTAATGCTTGGAATCTAGAATTTTTAGTGTGTAATTTCTTCAGTTTTCAAACAGGTTTCCTGAACACAATTAAAATGAGTTGCGAATGGACAGACTGCCAGAGTGATGATGGAAAACTGAATAAATGTGTTTATAAAAATGTTTTTCTTTAATTTCTCGCAGGTTGTCCATATGATCTGGAATTTAGAGAAGTGAGGTGCAACTCTCTGGTGCTGCTGTGGGCGGAGCCTCTGTACAAGGGCCAATCAGAGATCAGTGGGTATATAGTGGACATCAGTGAGGGGGCGGAGTCTGAGGATTGGAATCCTGTGACGAGTGAGGCGGTGACAGAAACTCACTTAAAGGTCTGTTTAGTGTGTCTTTTTGCAATACTTTATCAGGGTTGGGTAATATTCAGAATGTAAGAATTTTAACTGAATCTAATTCTTAACTTCATACTTGAATTACATTTGTGCATCAAGAATAACAACTTAAGGCAAGACACTATGTGAATAGGGTTAAATAAAAAATAACTGATAGATATCACTCCTTACATTAATCATTAAAACAATTGTTTTTATTATGTTTTACGTTTTATTTTAAGTTTTCTGAAATGTTATGTTTAAAGATATTAAAGGTTTTTACAGAGGGGATTTTAGATCAGTGTTAATCAAGTTTTGTCATAACTTTATTTTGAATTAGCTTTTTTTAATGGAAATTTTGGTTTCATTTTTAATAATTTTAAGTAATTTTATTACTTTTTTTATTGCTAATTAGGTTTATTTATTATTATTTCAGTTTTAGAATTGTTTCTGTTTTTATTTATTTCCAGTTAATATTTGTAGTGCTTCAACTTCAACTTATTTCATAGCAACATTTCTCATGTTCTTGAATTAAATTCTTGTAACTAATATTTATATTTTATTTTATTCCAGCTTTATTTCAATTAACAGAAATGTGTTTAATAGTATTATTCACTCCATATATCAGAAAATAATGTCAACAGTATTTAATAAAAATTTTAAACATTACATTTTTCACCATATTTTTAGGAATAAAATGATATATAAATCATTGATATATGAAGAAATCCTTCTGTAAAAGCCTTCAGAATATAGATAGGAATAAAACAGGAACGTTTGGTGTATGTAAAGCTGCTGTAGTGGAGATTTCCGACAAACTCAATTTTTTATTATAACTTAAATCTACAGATGCAAATAGATAAAATGCAATAAACACTTAAAAGTGTTTTTTAGACATTTTCTTTCTACTGGTCTGAAAGAAAACATCTTTTGGAAGCAAAATAGCCCAAAATCTTAAAATTCACCAGTGCGTGAAAAAACATTTGCCTGCAGTGTCTTGTAATAAAATGCATCTCAATGCAATTCAGAATAGTTTTTTGTTTTGCATCTAGTCCCAGAAAGCTCTGAACGCCAGTTTTGGGATGGTTGTTGTTAATCAGGTTTCAGGTCTGAAAGCGGGTCAGATGTACCGTCTCCGTGTGTCTGCTGTGAATGACGCTGGAGTCGGCATGTCTTCTGTGCCGTCTGAGCCAGTCAAAGCCCAGACTAAAGCAGGTCAGATCCCTGGAAATCTGCATAATGATTTCATTCTCACTTTACACGGAGTTGCATTTACGTAACTCTATCCCACGTTTGCTATCAGGAACCAAAGAGATTGAGATGGGAGTTGATAATGACGGCTTCATCTTCCTGAGCTTTGAAGATGCTGATGTGGCTGGTGGAGACGTCTTTAAGTGGAGCAAGAACTACGGAAAAGCTATTGATGCTGGACGAGCCCGCTTGGAGAACAAAAACAACAGGTCTTTTGCCAATGTGTCTTAATATGAGCACAACAGGGACACCTTTTTCAGTAGCTTTGGTTCTGGAAGTTTGTTTCTCATTTATTTTTGCCGTATACAATTCGAACAGTTTGTCAATTAAGAGTTCTAAACTGTGAATCAAACCAACCAACATATATATATAAACTATGATTAAACACGAAAAAGTAAATGATACTCATCCCATCAAGCATTGCAATGAAGTAATCAAAAACTGATGCTACAATATTAAACTATTAACTTAGTATAAATATAAAACAGCAAATATTAAGACATTTAACATGTATATTACTGTAATTATCTTAATATATATATATAAATGAATTGTTTGAAAGAAGTCTCTTATGCTCACCAAGGCTTCATTTATTTGACAAATACTACAGTAAAAGTAATATTGTGAAACATTAGCATATTAGAATGATTTCTGAAGGATGACAATTCAGCTTTGGCATCACTGGAATAAATGACATTTTAAAATATATTAAAATAGAAAACAGTTATTTTAAATTGTAATAATAAACCACAATATTACAGTTTTACTGTATTTTTGATCAAACAAATGCAGCCTTTTTGAGCATAAGAGACTGGAAGTGTGTGTGTGTGTGTGTGTGTGTGTGTGTGTGTGTGTGTGTGTGTGTGCGTGTGTGTGTGTGTGTGTGTGTGTGTGTGTGTGTGTGTGTGTGTGTGTGTGTGTGTGTGTTTCTATCCCGATGGGGACTCGTGTCACAGTAGGGACCTAAATAGAGGTCCTCATGGGTAAACAAGCTTATAAATCATACAGAATTAGTTTTTTTGGAAATGTAAAAATGAAACTTGTGTGTGATGGGTAGGTTTAGGGGTAGGGTTAGTGTAAGAGGATAGAATATACAGTTTGTACAGTATAAAAACCATTAAGTCTATGGAGAGTCCCCACGAAGATAGTAAGGAATTGTTACTCAAAAAATAAGTGTCAACATTTACTCAACCTCGTGAGAGAGAAACCAGACCATGGTCATTCTGTACCATATAATAAAAGTAAATGTGGACCAAAAATGGTTATAAAATGTCCCATAAAGGTAGTTCATATGTGTTGTGCTGAATATTCCCAGTCTTCTGAAGCAATGTATGATTACTTCCAATCTTCTGTCACAGAAGAAATAAATTCATACAGTTTTGGGTTTGGGTAACTGATGGTGATGATTTAACTGCACCTTTAAATAGTCTATAAATCTGACTCAGATGTTGGTGGTGTGTCTGTCAGGTCTGTTCTTACCTTCACGGACGCCTCAGAGCAGGATTTGGGCCTTTACACAGCAGAGCTGAGCAGAAACCCTGACGTCTCCTCTAGCTTCACCTTCACTGCCCACGGTACATATTCATTTCTATCTCGGCATAATGCATTACCTGAACACGGTGGCAGAAGACCTTGTGCATCTGTTCAGCATGAAGACTTGATGCATAACTCGTCTTTTCTTAGTGTGACCCTGGTATTTTATCATCATTCGGCCGTTGATTAATGTTTTGTCAAGCCCCTTTGCCCTAAACCATGTTGTACAAGGTCTGTGTGTTTTAACCCTACACGAAGTGTGGCTGTTTGTGTGAGATATCAACTGCATATGACAAACATAATATTTAAACTCGAAATCTCATTTGCAAAGATGTGTGATCATTCTGACAGCAGCCGGTATCTTCGTCTTGATGGTGTAATTGAATTTGACTCTGCAATTGTGGCGTTTTCTCTCTCAGATCTGGAGCGACTGACAGAACTCAGCTGGCATGTCAGAAACCCGTGTAAGTGAATCACACACACACTTCAGAAACTGCGTGAATGTTCAGAGAATCTAAACCGTAAACACTAGCGTTCAAAGTTTAGGGTGTGCTAGATGTTTTAATGTTTTGAACGGAGTCTCTTCTGCTCACCAAGGCTTCGTCTATTTGATCAAATATACCATACAATTTTAAAATATTATTACAATTTAAATAATTATTTTCTATTGTAATATGCTTTAAAGTGTAATTTATTCCTGTGATCAAAGCTGTATTTTCAGCATCATTACTCCAGTCTTCAGTGTCACATGATCCTTCAGAAATCATTCTAATATGATGATTTATTCAATTCATTCAATTGACATTTATTTGTAAAGCGTTTTTCACAATACATAGCATTTCAAAGCAGCTTTACAGAAAATGTTTCTTCATTACAATTTAGAGAAATTTGTTATCAGAGGTGACAGTGTCCAAGTAATGTCCATATGCAGTTACAAGTTGTGATCTTAAGGATTGTATATAAATGTTTATATATATATATATATATATACAAACATGTAGGCCCTGTTTACATGTGGTATTAAGATGCATTTTGGTTGATTGGATCATTTTGGACGATGTGAAATACAGGTGTAAACAGGAGTTTTTCCGTCGTCTCAGCTCGTGTTTGTCCATTAGATTGAAAGATCTGAAAAGCCCATACATTTACCCTCTCATAGACCCTCCTCTAGAAGAAATCAGGACAGAAGTGGTTGAAAGTGGACAAAAGAGACAGATTAAAACACCAGGTGTTAACGGGGGAATATGTCTCCATCTACTTGTGGTCCGGGCAACTAAATGCATCTTAATACTGTAAACAAGACCTTAGTTTGAGAGTGTAGACTCAGTCACCAGACTTCATTTGCAATGCTTCAGAAAAATCTATAGTTTATAGGCTATTATAGGCACGTTTCCATATTTAAAAGTGAATGTGTGTGTGATGGCTTTGTGTGACAGACTGAAATTGTGGATGAACGACTAAAGATAGAGTTCATTTTTGCGTGAACTATTGTTTTGAATGTGTGTATGCACATAAAGCGATGTCTTGTTTGTTCGTCAGTGATCTCTCTGAGGTCTGAAGGCTGGCAGGTGGAGGTGTCGGAGCAGGGAAGAGTGCGTCTGTGGCTCCAGACTGAAGATCTCAGCAGCGCTGCGGTGCTGCGGCTCATCCTCAACCACACAGAGATCTCCAGCACACCAGTAACCACTACAGTAACAGTCGTTTCATCTTACATCGGTGGCTTGCTCAATGACGTCTAAAGAGCAGTGTGTGTGTGTGTGTGTGTGTGTGTGTCTGTCGCAGGCCCGTAAGATTAACTTTGACAAGGCACAAGGTCTGCTGGAGATCCTGTTAGATCAACTCTCAAAAGAAGACGAGGGCTCGTACACCGCGCAGCTCAAAGACGGACGGGCCAAGAACCAGTTCACACTGGTGTTAGTGGATAAGAGTAAGTTTGCAATGTTACTTTATAATATTAAACTACAAAAGCTGTTCCGCAGGGGAAAATGTATTTGATTAAACAAATACAGTATAAAGCAGTGGAATTTTTTTTTATATCCTCAAAAATATGAAGCAGCGTGAATGTTTTCAACACATAATAATTTATTGAGTGGCAAATCATCATATTAGTATGATTTCTGAAGGATCATGTGACACTGAAGACTGGAGTAATGATGCTGAGAATTCAGCTTTGATCACAGGAATAAATTACATTGTAAAATATATTCACATGGAAAACGGTTGTTTTCCATTGTAGTAATATTTCACAGTATTACTGTTTTTACTGTATTTTTGAAAATATTGTTTCAGAATGTTAATTTAAAAAAAGGTCAATTTGAACTTTTTTTAAATGAAGTTCATTGAATTTGAGTTTTGTTGCATCATTAAGTGGTGACTGAAAAATGACAGAGTAAATTTTTTTCTGATCTATCTGGCGACAGGCCGAAGGTCATACTGAACATTTCCCCAGATTTAACATTCATTCTTCTGTTTTATTGTTTGTTTGTTTGTCAGAGTTTCAGGACACACTGGCCAAATCTGAGGCCAACAGACGAAACTGGAACAGAAAGTCGGGTGAGTCGACAAAACAGATCTAGAGACCAATAACAGATGCACAGAGAAACATGTCAAATGATATACACAAATATATGAACAAAGACGATTACGAGAATCCAATGGGGACTTTACAATAGTTAACCCTTGACAGCAAGGTCTCATTTGTTAACAATGCATTAGCTAACTTAAAATAACAATAAACAATATTTTTAGACATTTATTAAAGTTAGTTAGTTAGTAAAAATATAATTGTTCATTGTTTGATCATGTTAGTTCACAGTGCATTAACTAATGTTAAAATGGTTAAAAATGTTTTAGTAAATGTTAGTTAACATAAATTAACAGTATTTTTCATTGTTAGCTCATGTTAATGGTCCCCTATTATGATTTTTTTAAGTTTCCTAATGTTGTTTTGGAGTCTCCTACAACAGGTTTGCATGCATCAAACGTCAAAAAACTGTTTCATTTTCTCATAATATACATTTGCACATTACCAGATTTTCAGTGATTCTCAAACGACTCGCCAAATGAATCAATCTCTCTAAATCCCTCCTTTCCGCGAGCTACTCTGCTCTGATTGGCCAGACAGCTCAGTCTGTTGTGATTGGTTTACCGCGTGTCGAAAATGATCTCTCCAGTATCCACAGGATCAGTTGCTGGTTTGAGGTTTAAGTTTCCCTGATGATGCGCAATAAGTGGAAAGCTAAATGTTTGGTCTTGACGTCACTACGAAACGGCTTATGACTCGTTTGAAAAACAATTAATTTCATTGACTCAGAGTCGACTCTTACTTTTGAAAGACAATAACTTTATATACGGTGCACTTTCAGATTTAAAGCTTTGCAGGATGTTTTCATTCACTTAGAGCTTTATTACACACTACATGAAAAGTAATGTAACAACCACACGGAATTCCTGGGAGGCAAAGACCAGCACACTCAGATGAAAGTTAACACACAACTCTTTATTAATTGCTAAAACATAACAACATCTCCTAAAACACGTTACCCCCCTTTTTCAGTGTATTGGTCCACAGGCAGACGAGCTCACGTCCGGCGAGGAGGATACTTGAATCTTTATCAGTCGCGTCACTCGACAGACAGAATCAGTCTCTCCAGTCTCTCTGTTGCTTACAATTACCAGTTCCATCGATCAGGAGCTCTCCTAGCCCAGAATCGTGTCCCGGACTATCTGACACATTTACCCCACACTGACTGTCTATATCTTCAATTATCCCGAGCGGCCGTCTGGCGTTTCCCCACAAGTGAGAGCTCCCCGAACCTCTCTCGAGCAGTACTCAAAATATCCTTAAAGGTGCCCTAGAATGTGAAATTGAATTTATTTTGGCATAGTTAAATAACAAGAGTTCAGTACATGGACATGACATACAGTGAGTCTCAAACACCATTGTTTTCTCCTTCTTAAATCTCGTTTTTGAAAAACACCCCTGAAAAAATAGGCGAATCTCCACATAATACCGACTGTGACGCAACAGTCGGGATCATTAATATGTACAAGTAATTACATATTAATATCAGTAATATGACTCCAAAAATTTGCATATGCCAGCCCATGTTCAATGACAGGCGGAACTGCGCAGCCGAAGCACGGCAGTTGTTCAGTGTTTGGATGTACAAATGAACACTAAAGTATTTTTTAGTTCCTTCATCTGAGCCTCTGAAGAAACAATGGGTTAATTTTATTTTCTCTGGAAATTTCCAAACATTTCACCGACGAGACTGTTTCCTCAACTTGAGCAATACAGAGCTGGCCTCGATGAACGTCTGAAAATAAATCGATCGAGCTACCAAGCAACACTTTCTGATGTGTAATTGTTCAAGTTCAGACAGGTAATCTTTCTCTCAAAATCGTTCAATACTGTATTTACATCATCGTGTTTGCATTGGTGAAAGCATTAGAGAGAGTGCAGAAACTGCGTTGCAATGATAAGATCTTCATTCTCACGATCAACACACTGTCATCTGTTTGCTCAATGCTCATCACGGCAACATTTTATGTGATGGGAATAGATCTAAATACTTTAAAAACATCTCACGATTCGTTAATCTCGATAACTGTAATAGTAAAAACGTATATTATCTTGTAGTAAAAGTATTCGAGAGAGTTTCACATGTAATGCGTAGCTATTTCATATGCACGCATGTCAGCCAATCACAGCAGAGGCCGGTTACACACAGCAGACACGCCCCTTCAAACAGAGCGTTCACATCAGAGGCTAAAATCAGGCTAGGAAAAATGCCTTTTATTTCTAAATCATGACTAGTTTTGATCTAAAAAACATACTAACATTATAAGGGCAACCCAGAAAACATTATACAATAAAAATAAAAACCATTCTGGGCACCTTTAAATAATCATCAACTCCTCCCACGTCAGCTGTATACATTAATTTAATTAAGCAACACCCATTCATTCAGATTAAGGGAGAGTGTACATTAATCCCTATTCATTACAGTAATTTTCAAAAATCCATTATAGGAGCCCTTTAACTAATGGAAAATTGTTGTGTGTTGCCATGTAGCATATATATATATTTTTTTTTTTAACTATGACAATCAAATGTTTCTCTCTTGTTTTCCAAGGTCCCCATTTCGAGGAGTTTTTGTCATGGACAGTAACCTCTGATTGTGAAATGATTATGAAGTGCAAGGTAATGATATTTATTCACTAACGTTGTCAACACATCGCCATTTAAAGTTTAAACCTTACGCAACCCCTTGTGTGTGTGTGTGTGCGGCTGCAGGTCACGAACGTGAACAAAGACACGCGTCTGAAGTGGTTTAAGGATGGAGTGGAGCTTTCTCAGGCCGTGTACGAGCCCTCGGGTGTCAGCACCTTCACTGTCCCGCAGGTACCATCACATTCACCCTCAAACCCATGAGACAGAGACAGGACATTGGGGAAATGTTAAGGCTTTAATACAAGTTCATCAGAATCTGTGGCGTAAGGTCAGAATTATAAAGAATTATAGCTGCAAAAGAAACTGATTTTTACTGAAAACTTCATGAAGCTGCTTTGGCTTTTGCACAAATATTAAATTAAAAAATGTGAAATAATTTTCTGTGGTAATCAATGTTCTGCCACAAATTTTGTCAATAAATCTTAACCTGTGCTGATCCCGGAACAGTCCTTTAACTCTGCGTCTAATTGCCTGATAGAGGAGAATTTCTTCCACCAATCTTCCTGGCACTTGGCGATTAAAGGGCTATTAGTGCGTAATTGAGCCTGGAATAAGACTGACCCGTGTTATTTGTCATAATGGCTCAGGTGACGAGGAAAGAGTTGGGTGTGTACAGGGCTGTAGTGAGCGACAGCAGAGGAGAAGATGACAGTGTCCTGCAGCTGATAGATGATGGTGAGAACATCATAATTCTTACGCCATTGTGGAAGATAGTCTCATATAAACTTTAAGATTTCAAAGTAGGATTAAAGATATATTCATTAAAAATGTTTTCCTACTCTTTTTTTAATGTTTTTTTAATTTTCTAGAGTGCTTAAAATATCTGTAATATATATTTGACGTGTGTGTGTGTGTGTACTTACTGAAATAACTTTTAATTGTAACAATTTTATTATAATTTTAATATATATACAGTTTATACATATACACATATATTATATATTTTAAGCACTCTAGAAAAAAAAATCTAAATATATGAATTTAATATAGTGGTTTATTTTAATTTAAGTGTTTACAGTGTTTTTTTTAAGGGTTGTAGGTTCACTCCATACCTGTAGTAAAATCAATGCAATGAATTAACTATTCTAATGTAGAATAATACTGGTGATTTAATATCAATTGTGTTTTAATTAATAAATAAATAAATTATGTTTTGTAAATAAAATATCAGCAACACTTTACAATAAGGTTCAATTTGCTAACATTAACAATGAAAAATACTTCTAAGTAATTTACTCGTCTTAGTTACTATTAATTTCAACATTTAACTAATACATTATTAAAATGAAAGAATTTTATTTATCTTAGTTCATATTAATTCCAACATTTACTAACAAATTATTACATTCAAAAGTTGTATATTTTATGGACCTGTGCTGACATGAACAATGAACAGTTGTATTTTTTTATCAATTCGTGTAATGTAAACAATGATGAATAAATAATGTAACAAATGTAAAAAATGTAAAGTGTTACCCAAAATGATACTAATGTGAAATTTTGTTTTTGTTTTCCTCAGAATTTGAGCGTCTGGTGCAGCAGCTCAGTAAACAGTGTGGTAGGTGGATGTCATGATGTTTCAGACGCTCATGCTCATGTAAAGTAGTTAGTAATGTAATTTCTGTCACGTGTGCGTGTGTGCGTGTGTGTGTGTGTGTGTGCGTGCGTGCGTGCGTGTGTGTGTGACCCACAGCGCTCTCTGCTGGTCCAGTGCGGATCCAGTGCACTGCTCAGGGCTTCAAGCTCTACTGCTCCCTCAAATACTACCTGAGCTGCATGAAGACCAGCTGGCACTTCAAGTGAGTTCTCTTTCATAGGTTCACTCAACGCCGCGTAGCTTTAAAGGTCCCATGACATGGGGTTATTTTATTATTTTATAATGTTTCCTGGGTTGCCCTTATAATGTTAGTATGTTTTTTAGATCAAAAATAGTCATAATTTAGAAATAAAAGGCATTTTTCCTAGCCTGATTTTAGCCTCTGATGTGAACGCTCTGTTTGAAGGGGCGTGTCTGTGTGTAACCGGCCTCTGCTGTGATTGGCTGACATGCTTGCATATGAAATAGCTACGCATTACATGTGAAACTCTCTCGAATACTTTTACTACAGCTATTATAGCAATCGAGATTAACGAATCGTGAGATGTTTTTAAAGTATTTAGATCTATTCCCATCACATAAAATGTTGCCGTGATGAGCATTGAGCAAACAGATGACAGTGTGTTGATCGTGAGAATGAAGATCTTATCATTGCAACGCAGTTTCTGCACTCTCTCTAATGCTTTCACCAATGCAAACACGATGATGTAAATACAGTAAGAGCTTCGTTGTGCAGTGTAACGTGCGTCATTGAATTCATAACGAGTTTGGCAAGTGTCCAGATAAACTCGCGCTGTGGAAAGATTGTTCTTTGATCGCTTTCTGTATATAATTTATTCACAATTTAAACACGATTATTTTCATCCTACTAAAATAACGTTAAACGATGTGAAGTTGATATTTTAGTCACTGGCTTGACTTACTGATGCATAAACAGTATTGAACGATTTTGAGAGAAAGATTAGCCTAATGTTACCCGGCCGTCTGAACTTGAACAATTACAACATCAGAAATTGTTGCTTGGTAGCTCGATCATTAGTGGACTTACTTGCCCGAGGTTTGTAGCTGGGCCAAAGAGAGTTGGGTATGAATCAAAACATAAATAATACAGCGTCTCGGCGACATGGCGACAAACACACTCTACAAACGAAACTCTCAGTGGGAGCGCAACAAGACCACGTCCCCTTTTTTGTGTATTCCTGTGAGTGGAGATTAGTCAAAAAACTGTTCTAGTTACGTCATTAAAAAAGGAAGTAGAGGGATGTAGTCCAAACCGGACGTTCGCTGTAGGCTTTGAAAGGGGACTTCTGTTAAATAAAATATCGCGCTAGGCATTGAACTTTGAGCTTTATAATTTTACAGGTATTATTTATGCTCTAACAGCAACATTACACACTAACTAAAGTTTAAAAAATGGAATCGCGAAGAACGGGACCTTTAAGACGCAGTGGGACACCGCCAATTCATTGGCTGATGGCGCAGGCGCCGCCCCGACGCTCTTCCGTCGTGACATTATACACGCGCGAATGTCAATTTATTATCGTGTCTGAACTTCCGTTTTTGTGGTAGCTTCGTACATTTCTATGGCATCGCTTTTGAAGAGTAATTAGCTGGTTGATTTACTTGAAGAGTTAACGAAAGTTATCATGAGTATTTTAATGTTTGAAGCAAATGTCATGACAAATATCAGTCTTAATATCAGTCAGATCTTAAATGCAAACCGGAAGTCAGAACAAAACGAGCGCAGCGCAGAAAAGGGGCGGAGCTGATTAATCGCTAAAAAAATCGCAATCTCGATTCAAAAACCCACGCGATCTTATTCAGATATATGACATGGATTCAGCTTAAACCTTTGAAAAATACGATCATCGCAGCGAACATTCAGATGCTGATGCTGAGTCAGAGAGAGCAGTTCAGTCTTTTCAACCACACAGGATCATTATTTCTGTGTTACAGTAATTGAAATGATCACAGAGGTGCTGGGATAAAAGTTTATAGTTCGGATATAACACTCATGTCTACGATTGTGATCAAAATAGAATAAACCAACTTTGAAAATAACTTGACGCTTCAAATAAGGATGGTGTCAATTACATTGTTGCACCAGTAGGTGAAAAATTATTTACCATTGAATCATTTATTCAAGAGATTTGTTCAAAAATGCTGATTCATGAAGTCTTTTAAGAGTGTGTCATTGAATCATTCATTCCAAAAAAAAAAGATTTTCTTTTAAATAGACTATAGCCAATTAACATTTTGTCAGAACCTCTAGTCAATTACAAGTTATTTTGTTTAGTTGTCTGTTCAGAATCGTGATCTCTATTTGAAACAACTTTTCAATTTAGCTAGAATCATGCTCTACTACATAATAAAAAATACTACACAAAATAAAGACTGAACAATGCACATTCATTTAATGGCTTTATAATTTTAGTCCTCTACCAAAATTGTAGGAAAAAATATTAAAAGTTGTCAATTAGATCAATTAGAGTTGTCAGTTCAGGGTTATTATAGTTACCTAGTACTAAAAACATAAAAATGTATTTTTCTTGAAATAAAATAAATGATAAAAAATCAAATATTTAACTTGATATACTAAAATAACTCAAATAAAAATTATACATACATAAAGAATTACCAAAAATGACAAAAACACAGCAAAATGACTAAACCTTTAAATAAAATTTAAATTAAAAAAATTTAAAAATAGCAATAAAAAACTTTAATAATATCTCAATGATACTAAAATAACACCGGCTCATATCATTTTTGTATTTGAGGGATTTACGGTCCCATTCAATGCCTTTTCTTCCTCTGAGTGTTTGATTTGTCCCGTGACAGAGACCGGAGGATGGACAGTGAGGAGCGCAGCCGGCCTGGCAGCAGCATGCAGAAGCTTTGGATGGAGATATTTGGCCCCAGTGAAAGCGATAAAGGGAAGTACACCCTGGAGATGTTCGACGGCCAGGAAACACACCAGCGCTCTCTGGATCTGTCTGGACAAGGTAAGGCACAGAACATGCGAGTCGGGCAGGAGGATGAAGCATAAAGCCTAAAACATCTCTTTCTTCTCTGTAGCTTTTGCAGATGCTTTGCTGGAATACCAGAGGCTAAAGTAAGTGAAGATGCTTTTGAATATTCATCACCTGAATTTGACCCTTCGCTAAGCTCCACCCTCCTTGGTTACTGTTGCTAACTCTGACTAATTCTAATATTCCATTAGAATGAATGGTGATTTCTGGGAACAGTGTGATCTTTCAGTAAAATGTGCTCATGAAGTGGTAAGAACTGATTGGATCTTATTCCTAATACAGTATGTAGGCCTATGTATATTAGTAATAAGATCCAATCTGCTTTTACCAGATAGGCACATTCATTTCTCCACCAAAATTGTAGGAAAAAAATATAAAAAGTTGTTAGTTAGTTCAGTTCAGGGTTATTATAATTACCTAGAACTAAAACCATAAAAATAAACATATTTTTTACTTGAATTAAATCAATGATTAAAATCAAATATAAAAAACTCAAACTTATTTTATTTCAGCTTGTTTTGTATTTCAGCTTAACTTGATGTACTAAAATAACTATCATTGGTAATTTAATTATATAAATAAATTTTTTTGACAAAATAAAAACATTTTGAACATTATATTTGATTATTTATCAAAAAGAATATATATATACACTCACCGGCCACTTTATTAGGTACCCCATGCTAGTAACGGGTTGGACCCCCTTTTGCCTTCAGAACTGCCTCAATTCTTCGTGGCATAGATTCAACAAGGTGCTGGAAGCATTCCTCAGGGAATTTGGTCCATATTGACATGATGGCATCACACAGTTGCCGCAGATTTGTCGGCTGCACATCCATGATGCGAATCTCCCGTTCCACCACATCCCAAAGATGCTCTATTGGATTGAGATCTGGTGACTGTGGAGGCCATTTGAGTACAGCGAACTCATTGTCATGTTCAAGAAACCAGTCTGAGATGATTCCAGCTTTATGACATGGCGCATTATCCTGTTGAAAGTAGCCATCAGAAGTTGGGTACATTGTGGTCATAAAGGGATGGACATGGTCAGCAACAATACTCAGGTAGGCTGTGGCGTTGCAACGATGCTCAATTGGTACCAAGGGGCCCAAAGAGTGCCAAGAAAATATTCCCCACACCATGACACCACCACCACCAGCCTGAACCGTTGATACAAGGCAGGATGGATCCATGCTTTCATGTTGTAGACGCCAAATTCTGACCCTACCATCCGAATGTCGCAGCAGAAATCGAGACTCATCAGACCAGGCAACGTTTTTCCAATCTTCTATTGTCCAATTTCGATGAGCTTGTGCAAATTGTAGCCTCAGTTTCCTGTTCTTTGCTGAAAGGAGTGGCACCCGGTGTGGTCTTCTGCTGCTGTAGCCCATCTGCCTCAAAGTTCGACGTACTGTGCGTTCAGAGATGCTCTTCTGCCCACCTTGGTTGTAACGGGTGGTTATTTGAGTCACTGTTGCCCTTCTATCAGCTCGATCCAGTCTGGCCATTCTCCTCTGATCTCTGGCATCAACAAGGCATTTCCGCCCACAGAACTGCCGCTCACTGGATGTTTTTTCTTTTTCGGACCATTCTCTGTAAACCCTAGAGATGGTTGTGCGTGAAAATCCCAGTAGATTAGCAGTTTCTGAAATACTCAGACCAGCCCTTCTGGCACCAACAATCATGCCACGTTCAAAGTCACTCAAATCACCTTTCTTCCCCATACTGATGCTCGGTTTGAACTGCAGGAGATTGTCTTGACCATGTCTACATGCCTAAATGCACTGAGTTGCCGCCATGTGATTGGCTGCTTAGAAATTAAGTGTTAACGAGCAGTTGGACAGGTGTACCTAATAAAGTGGCCGGTGAGTGTATATATATATATATATTTAAATAAAATATAAATATATTATTTTATATATATATCTTCAAAAATAAAATATAATTTACAACTTATTTACAAAAAATAATTGGATTGAAAATGAATTGACATTACAAAACACTTTATCTACTTTTGTTATTAGTAATGTAAGTATATAGTTTAAAATGAAAGTAGTTTCACTTATTTAAAAAAAAATGAATCATTACATCTTTTTCTTTATATTTATTGTAAGGTTATAATATTACTTTACATCTCTCACTAAAAAAACATTCAGTGGTATTCAGGTGAAAATAGTATAATATAATAATTATTTACAAAAAATTTATTGAATTAATAGCAATAGCAATAGCTTAATAGCAATTTATATATATATACACATACATACATACATATAATTAAATCTAATATTTTACCAGGTATTTACAAAAAAAATACAAAGATTAGTAAAAAATACAAAATCTTTTTCTTTATATTTATTAAAAGGTTGGAACAGTTGAAATCTTACGCTAATAAACGTGAGTCTGCAAACTCATTCTCTATATAATTGTATTGTTTTGTCTTCATTCACAGGCAAGTGGAGTTTGCTGAGAAAAGTAAGTATTGGTTTGTCACGATTCTAGTTGTGTTTTAGTAAAGCATATGTACACACTTCATCATAACCGTCCGTCTCTGACAGATCGAGCCAAAGTCACAAAGGGTCTTCCTGATGTGGTGGCCATAATGGAGGAGAAGGTACGTCTCCATCTCTCCTGCGTGTCACTGACTCTCGACTTCAGCTCACACAATCTCTTTCTCTTCAGTCTCTCTGTCTGACGTGTTTTGCCGATGGCGATCCGGTGCCGGAAATGTTCTGGCTAAAGAACGACAGAGAAATCCTCTCCAGCGGCCAGTATAACATTACGAACGAGAATAAATCCTCCACGCTCACTATAAACCACGTGACCATGGAGGACTCGGGCAACTACAGCATCTTTGTACGCAATAAACACGGATCGCAGGCGGTCCCCGTGACCGTCAGTGTGTATAAACAAGGGGAAAAGCCTCGAGCAGATGCAGTGCAACTGTAAATCAGTAACACCAGGACAAGCTCATCATTTTCATTAAAGTCAACAATGATTTCTAAGCTGGTTTCTGCCACGGAATAAAAAGTTAAAAAGGTAATTGCGACTTTTTATCTCACAATTCAGACTTTTTTTTCTCCCATGAGGTAAACTCACAATTGCAAGGAAAAAGTCAGAATATTGAGATATATATATTGTGAGAAAGTCACAAAGTAATTTTTTATTTTTTATTCTGTGGCAAACACAAGCTTGCCTTATTTACATGTGTTTGTTCATTTTGGAGCGTGAATGACTGTTAATGGAGCTTCAGGAAGCAGTCTGTGTCCGAAAAGGCATTGAAGACTGAACTGATTTAATTTGTGGTTTGTTTCCTCTGATTTATCCTGTTCCACTTACAGAATAAAGTGCAAATTAAACCTGTTTCTCTCTCTCTCTCTTTTTCATTAACTAAATAAATCATCTGGGAATAAAAGTGGACAGCGAACTTTGATCAGATTGACTGTGAACACACTTCCCAGCTGCATTACTGTCACCATCGGCATTTTTTTTTTGCCTGTGCATGGATGGATGGATGGATGTTTCATCTGCTCATTTCATAATAGAGAGATCGAGGCCTGTTGCATCTATCGTTATGCAATCCTGGGGTGAATCTTTTGAACAGATAGAAAGCAAACTCCACAGTCCACAGAGTCATTCACCCCTCATGTTTAAACAGACTGTAGTATTTCAACCGGTTCCTTTTGTAAAACAGTCAAACTGAGAGGACATTCTAGACTTGTTAGATTTGTTTGCTTTTATTTACTTGTATATATAATGCTGGACTCATGCATGTATACAGCATGAATAAATTGTGTCTCATGCATTATATTTTTTGCACCGGTGAAAACAGAGTGCATCTTCTCTATTGAGCGCATGGAGTGACCGTGTTTGAATGTGTTATTAATGTTGTAAGAACTCATCTCATTCTGCAGAGATGCTCATTTTAAAATGGTTCATGGGGATTTCTCATTTAGTTTAATGCAGTTCATCCATTCGGCTTCTAATGCAGCTCATTTTCAAGCCCTATCCATTGCATTGTGCATAGTTATTAAATAGTTTGGTTAATATTATATGCATTCAGCTACAGTATTAACAAGAGAGTTGTGCTTTCATTGAACCTGTTAAAATCCATCAACTAAAGATAAAACTAAATTAAAACAAGCATGCATGACCACGAGGAAGGATTGTTGCAAGAGATACTCTATGCCATTCAAAAGTTGGGAAAAGGTATTTTGTGCTCAGCAAGGCTGCATTTATTTGATCAAAATACAGTGAAACAGGAATATTGTGAAATAGAACAATGTAAAATAACTGATTTCTATGTGAATATATTTTAAATTGTAATTTCTTCCTGTGATCATTGCTGAATTTTCAGCATCACTACTCCAGTCTTCAGTGTCACATGTTTATATTTTTATGGAAACTAGGATACGGTTTTTTTTTTTTTTCAGGATTCTTTTATGAATAGAAACGCTTTGCATTACCAGACCCACATGGATCCCCACAGAAAGCATCACATATTTCTAAATCTGTTAAGTAGATGAATGCAAGTCAAGGCTCTGTAATATTCCATCAAACTTAATTGTGTTTTTTTAAAAAAAGACTGGGTCAGTTGCACCCATTACTCCACAAATGGTGTTAGTGAACTTTGGGTTGTTCAAACAGAAGGGGAAGATGCCAAACCGTCAATGATTAAACTCACATGTGAATTATAAATACTGGACTGGAATGATCCTCTTCACATGTGTTGAGCTTCTCAAAGCGGTCTAAGGCTCTTGCCCGATCAGATCCGATCAGCAGACATGGCTTTCCACGGAACATGGCAGGTGTATCTTCAGGAGAACTACGAGGAGTTTCTCAGAGCTATTCGTGAGTTTTTACGTCCTATTTACCAGAGCCTATAAAATAATCAGGGTTGGATTTTCCAAAAGCATCGCATGGTGGCAGCGGTTTCCACAAGCAGCTTTGCATGCGATGCTGTTGGGAAACTTCCCGTTTTTGTTTTGTTCAAACTAACCTTAGAGAACCATGAACTAACGTTCCCTAAACGTTATGTGTTAGTGGGGAAATTCGGAATTGGGAGATATGAAGCCAGAATTGCGAGAAATAAAGCTTGTGAGATATAAACTCGAAATAGTGAGTTATAAAGTCCGAATTGTGAGAAACTCGGAATTTGTGAGAAATAAAGTATGTAAACTCAGAATTGCGAGAAATAAAATCCGAATTGCGAGAAATAAAGTCTGCGAGATAGCGGAATAGCGAGTTATAGCCTAATCTGAATTGCGAGATACAAACTCGGATTGCGAGAGAGAAAAAAAGTGAATTACGAGATAAACTCAGTTGTTAGAAATAAATTCGGAATTGCGATGTATATAAAGCCAGAATTGCTATTAACTTGGAATTGCAAGAAAGAAACAAAAGAAAATAAATAAAAAAGAAATTGCAAGGAATTGCGAGATATTGGATAAACAGACTTTTTTTCTCGCAAATTCTGACTTTTTCCCTCAAAGTTGCGAGTTATTAAGTATAAATTGTAAGATAAAAACTCACAATTGTTAGAAAAAAATGACTTTTTTTATTTTGTGTCGAAAACAAGCTTCCATATAGAAACCATTATTGGATGGAATGGTCATTTGTAATATCATTCGTGATTGTAGGTCACTCAGTATCTGTGTGTTTCTGTTCCTTCAGCTCTGCCAGAAGATATTATTAAACTGGCCAAGGATGTAAAACCAGTGACAGAAATCCAACAAAAAGGCAACGACTTCACCATCACATCCAAGACCCCCGGGAAAACCGTCACCAACTCCTTCACCATCGGCAAGGAAGCTGAAATCACCACCATGGACGGCAAGAAGCTCAAGGTGAATATGTATAATTTACGCCATAAGATGTCAAAGTTCGAACTGTTCAGTACGAGTTGATCTAGGAGCTCAGTTTCACAAGACATCAAGGACTTTTTGTAATTCTCAACTGAAAAAAAGACCAAAGATTAATCGCACCAGTGAATCATTTAGGATAATTAGACCAGGATATGTATTAAAGGTAGGATTGGTGATTTTCAGAGTGGCTAGCAATAGCAAGCTAGCTTTAAAGACACGGCTCCTTCAAAACGCCGCGCACAGCAGGAAGCAAACCAAAATGTCACGATGGACTGTGTTAAACTACCTCATGTCTCAAAGCACATAACATTACAATTATAATGAGCATAAACAAAGGACTGCTTCAGATTCATTTCAGCATTGATAGTGTTGCCAACGAAATGCATCCGAGTCACACGAACCGCTCCGGTTATAACGTCGTCACGGGTTTCCATCTCTTACAAATTACAGTATGAACGCAGCATAAGCTCAGTGTTTGGGTTCAGGAGTAACTGTAAACGCTGATGGTATTGAAATACATGTTGACAGGCAGGTAGGACATCAAATCATTGCATTATTGGGACTGAATGCAATGATAGGACGAACATTTTATGGTCCTACGCCGTAGACAGACAATATATCCGTAAAAATACATTTAAACAGCTTAATTTAGTGAGTGCTATCAAGACGTGAAGAGACTTTCAACCAGCATAACAAAACATGTTTCTGGAACAAATCACCATACCTTGCCTTTTATGTTAATCAGTTTTCATTTCCGGTTACCTTTAAGTTTGTGTATTTGTTCTAATTTTACTCTGACCTCTGATGATGTGAAGAAAAAAAGCTCTTTATCAATGGACTGAACTCTTATATTCTGGTGTGTTTCTTTCTTCCAGTGCACTGTCAAACTGGAGGGAGGGAAGCTGGTCTGTCACACGGATCGATTCTCTCACATCCAGGAGATCAAGGGAGGAGAGATGGTTGAGGTTTGTACTGGAGATATATATGCATATTGCTCATCCAAACTGTCTACATCTGTAAAATATGAACATTTGTTATATTTCTATTTTCTCTGTATTTATTTTCCAGACCCTGACAGTAGGAGGAACCACCATGGTCAGGAAGAGCAAAAAGATCTGAAGAGTTTGATGATCACTGGCTATTTAAATAAAGCTCTGATTTATCATAATAGTGTGAGTTTGTTGTGTTTTTGGTACATTGCATCATTCACAAAAAAATAGTGTTTTAATAACACTATAGCTTTCAATTACAGACAGTTCCAGGAAGTGCTCCAGTTTATTTTTTTAATATCAGTTTTTGTAGAAACAAACCTTAAAGTCTTGATCAAATGATATCACTGTTATTGCACAGAAATAGAAGATATAATTATATAAACTTTTATTTCAGACCCAGGAGGATCCATATCACAATAACAACACACAGAGTAAAAACATAGTAAAATACAAAAATACAAATCCTTCCACAACGTTCAGTGTCCAACATACAAACATGTTCTCCAGTGGTTCCGCAATCTGGAAGAAAATCTGACAGAACTTCGTACAGGGTTAGTCAAAACATCTATTAAGTCATTTTCTGACTCAAATTCCCTACACATAAATCTATAGATGAAATTACGTAACACCGCAGAACAAGTAGGCACCCCGGCACTGACAAACATATTGCTTGCACTGGAGCTTCTTGGAGCTCTCAGCAGCAGCCTCATGCAGTCATTATAAGCCACTATAAGTTTTCTAATGCTGCCTTGCTTATAACGACACCACAGGTGGGCAGTATACATAGGTGTACAATATGATTTAAAGAGTAAAATCTTCACAGATACAGAACACATGCTAAACCTATGACACAACATGTTCGCTTGGGCATACAGCTTCCGACGCTGCCTATATATATTATCATCAGACAGGTCATTTGTAACTATATGGCCCAAATATGTATTCTCTCTGCACACCTCAAGTACAGCACCAGACAGATAGAAGTCAGGAAAGTTTGACTGTCTATCCTCTCTACTTCTGATAATCATGATCTTACTCTTTCTTGCATTGTATTTTATATCAAAATCAGCACCATACTGCGTGCATGTTCTCAAAAGCTGTTGTAGACCAGCACTATATGGGCTAAAAATGACCAAATCATCGGCGTACATAAGATGATTAATTAATTGCACACACATTGGCAATAATATTGTGGTATATTGTGGTTTAAGCTAAGTTTAAACAATGCAATTAAAAACAAAAACAATGGAATTATTAGAGTGTCACCAATTACCTCAGAAGATTACGTGACTGTCACCCACATTCCACTGAGACTCAGAAAAGTAGCGTGCTGTGACGCCAACATCAAACGGACTCGAATGAACTTGAGCTGTAAACACCGCCCGGCGTGCAGTTTGGTGGCGGCTGTGAATACGGAGACTGCCTGCACTAACTACCCCATATCATGGATGGGTCGTCTTCACCCTGAGGGAGGGAAGTGCTTTTAATTTATTCCTGTATGAATGAACTGTTGTGAGTGTGTAACGAATAGCGGGCCAGGGAGGGAGGTCGGGGAATTGAGACTGGAGAGTTCCGCCCTATACTGGTGTTCACCGTGTGCCTATGTGGATTGGGGTGTCCTGTTGAGTTTAAAGCACTGTGTGACGTGTTAAGAGTGGAACTTACTGTGTGTAGATTACTTGTGCCTCGCGTGTCTTTTTGTGTCTGTTTCCCCATCCGTCTCTGGTATCCGTGATCAAGAGTTTTTATCTATTGAAATAAAGTGTAAACCCTTTCTGATTCAACTGACTGACTGTTGAGAGTTTTTGATCACCGTAGGGCTGTTCATGAGGTTTATTACACTACTTTAGTTAACACGAACTATTAATGAATGGCACGTCTACAGCATTTATTAAGAGAGAAAAAAGTGAATTACGAGAAACTCAATTGTTAGAAATAAATTCGGAATTGCGATATATATATATATATATATAAGTCAGAATTGCTATAAACTTGGAATTGCAAGAAATAAACAAAAGAAAATAAATGAAGAAATTTCAAGGAATTGCGAGATATTGGATAAAAAGACTTTTTTTTTTCTCTCGCAAATTCTGACTTTTTCCCTCAAAGTTGCGAGTTAAGTATAAATTGTAAGATAAAAACTCACAATTGTTAGAAAAAAAGTACTACTTTTTTTTTATTTAGTCGAAAACAAGCTTCCATATAGAAACCATTATTGGATGGAATGGTCATTTAGAAATATAATTCGTGATTGTAGGTCACTCAGTATCTGTGTGTTTCTGTTCCTTCAGCTCTGCCAGAAGATATTATTAAACTGGCCAAGGATGTAAAACCAGTGACAGAAATCCAACAAAAAGGCAACGACTTCACCATCACATCCAAGACCCCCGGGAAAACCGTCACCAACTCCTTCACCATCGGCAAGGAAGCTGAAATCACCACCATGGACGGCAAGAAGCTCAAGGTGAATATGTATAATTTACGCCATAAGAAGTCAAAGTTCGAACTGTTCAGTACGAGTTGATCTAGTGTGCAGGAGCTCAGTTTCACAAGACATCAAGGACTTTTTGTAATTCTCAACTGAAAAAAAGACCAAAGATTAATCGCACCAGTGAATCATTTAGGATAATTAGACCAGGATATGTATTAAAGGTAGGATTGGTGATTTTCAGAGTGGCTAGCAATAGCAAGCTAGCTTTAAAGACACGGCTCCTTCAAACACATGACTGCGCACAGCAGGGAGCAAACCAAAATGTCACGATAGACTGTGTTAAACTACCTCATGTCTCAAAGCACATAACATTACAATTATAATGAGCATAAACAACTTACCACCGGACTGCTTCAGATTCGTTTCAGCATTGATAGTGTTGCCAACGAAATGCATTGAAATGCAACGAAATGCATTACAATAATCTTTGTTAATGTTAATTTCAACATTTACTAATGCATGATTAAAATAAAATGTTGTATTTGTTAACATTAGTTACACTGTGAACTAACATGAACAAACAATTAATAATTTTTATTAACTAACACAGATTATTAAATGCTTAGTTCATGTTAGTTAATGCATTCATTAATGTTAACAAATGAGACCTTATTGTAAAGTGTAAAAGAAAAAACATATTTTCAGAGCTTTCTACATTTGATTGAATTAATTTTTATTTATTTATTTTTTAAACATCCAGCAGGATAAACAAACAAACAAATACCTATATAGAGATAAACATTCAAACGTAAAAATAAAGCATTCAAATGTTTAGCAGCTTTCTTATTTTTAAAACTTAATGTTGTTTTTAGATATTGATATTTGAACTGCTGCCTTCGAAACAAATACTGTAATGTTTTTTTTTACAGTAGCTCTCTTTTTTTTTTTTTTTTTTACAAATATTGGCCTAGAGAATACGAGAAAATACATCATATAACAAACAGTTACAAAATAGGGAGGTCTTAATGCAGATCTATATAAAGATATTGAAACGTTTACAAATTAACAGGAATTTTTACAGGAAAACGTACATTTTTGAACAAGGAATTTTGCCATTAAAAGAATAACATTTATGATATAAACCTGACTGCGATTGTCTCTACAGTTCTCCAAAAGACCAAATAATAAATGTTTCCACAACAACACAAATTGGCCATCTATATACTTTGTGATAAAATCAGAAACATTTAGCCAAAACGGTCTTACAAATGGGCAGTGACAAAAATAAATGAACCACAGTTTCAGGGCAACTGTCACAAAAAGTACAGTTAAAATCAATATCACCTTTACATTTTACAAAAGTAATGTTTCACTGGGTAAACCCTATATCATTTTGAATGACACCTCTTTGACTTTGTTTGTAATTAAATATTCATTAGTTAGGATAAGCCAAAAACGTTTTCCAAACAATATTTGTCAACGATTCCAATATGAGTAAATATACATTTGAAATAATGCGCAAATTTTTTTATTAAATGCTTGAAGAAAAGAAACAATTTTTTTTTATTGCAGAAAAGGTAACATACAAATAATAACAATATATAAACAATCAAGACAAAAAGAATAAAAATAAATAAATAAAATAAAAGCATAGCTCACATTCAATTTTAACAAATAGGTTAGGTTAGGTTAGGTTACTTTTATTATACCCATAGGCAGTGGTTAAATTGGCTTTTATAGGGAGGGGGAGCCCTTATTTACGGTGAATGGTCATCATTCAAAATCATGCCGTAAAATGACTTAATGTGTTTTTACACCAAAGGGGCTCTTTTTCCTGTATTAATGTGTAAGGTAGAGTTGAGTAGTTATTCAAAAAAAGAGAAATACTTTACAATTACTTTATTATTATTTTTTACCTTTAATGTTAACAGGTAGGCAACGGATTTCACCCTCGGAAAATGTATGAAATTGAACATGTTAGAAAATATTGTTTGGCAAATATGTACAACATCTTTTTAAACAAGAACATTATGTGGATGTAAGAGAATCAGGGCCAATTTCTTTGGCAGTTTATGTTGCTTGATTTAATCACATGCACCGACACGGCCGTACACAAATTTTTATAAATAAAAAGATTCCAAAAATGATCCTACTAGGGGGGTTTGGGGGCATGCTCCCCCAAGAAAATTTCGATTTTCCTGATCTCGACATGTGAATTTTAAGGTGTTTTAAAGGCCAAAAGCTTTAAAAGCATGTCAGTAGGCAGTAGTATTTTATCAGATAACAGATTCTTAAACATGAGAATCAGTTTAAATGTCACAATGCATGATCCACACTATAAAATGGAAATGCAGAATGTTTATGTTTATTGTTGACAGTACACAATCATTCGAAACGGGAATGGCCTTGAATAATAAATGATTCGATTATTTTGCATAGATGTTACATTTCAAACAAACGCCAATGCAATCATTCTGTGTCCAGAGGCATATGAGCAATAGATGAGCATCAAAGATCAGTTTCAGCTACTTTTTCTTTCCTAAATTAATCAATATTTTGGACTAATCTGTTCATTTAACCAATGGTTCAATTGCTCGCTCATAAAGACAGTCACTTGTCGCCACCTTCTGGCTTAATGATGCAAGTTGCGCAAACACAGACAAGCGGAGTGATACAAACAGGGAAAAGTTGAACACATTCGAGGTAACGTTCCAAATATATTTATAGAATAATAATGGCAATATATTTAATAGGGTGTTTGTGTTGTTAAATTAAGCTTATAGTAGCCTATATCCACTGTCTTTGATCAAACTGATTATTTCTGTCGGTCATTTAAAACTTCAATCGAAAAACAGCTGTTTAGATTCGAAACGGGAATGCATTTTATCTCGCACTGTATGATCGTTATAACTGAAGTAAAGCGTCGCGTTGGGATTCGCGCGCGGCTCGCGCTCCTGTGAACATAAATCCCGCTTGCTTTGATTGGACTCAAACATGTTGACATTGAGAGCGGGTGTTTGAGGCTGAAGCAGCTCAGATGAGAAGGACAGTTATCGTCGTGGTGGGCGAATCATTGCAGCACCAAATTAGAGTTAATATTAGCCAATTATTTCACAACTTTCATTATATACACTCAACAAAATGTATAGATTTGGTGCTGAAGGAAACGGAGCTGAGCTCCGGCAGGGTGTGTTGTGGACCCGAGGAGGCGGAGCTGCGCTCCGGTGCGCTCCGGCCCAATTTAACCTATGCCCATAGGTAAATTTGTTTTACTGTGCAAATTTACCTACGGGTATAATAAAAGTAACAAATAAGAATATTACAAAACATCAGGGGTATTAATAATAATAATAATAATAATAATAATAATAATAATAATAATAATTCATTACATTTATATAGCGCTTTTCTCGGCACTCAAAGCGTTTTACATATAGGGGGGAATCTCCTCGACCACCACCAATTTTTTTGGTAGTATTGAAGAGTGAATCATAGCGTTTTAAATATTTCACAGATTTTTTGTTTTTTAACAGTCTTATTGAAGAAATGTAAAAATTAAAGTCAGAACAAAACAAATTTAACATAGGAGATGAATTAAGAATTTTTTGTTTATGTATGTGAAATTTTGCCAATAAAAAAAAAAAGGTTAACAATAGAGTGCCGAAGTTATGACGTCACTTTGTAGGACAACTCGGAAGCTAGCGGCGCATGGGTTCCATCGAAAAGCTATGCATTTTCCCCATAGACTTTTGGAAAATCGCAAAAAATAAGATCCGTGTTCAACAAAGAGTTGTGACCCTTACATGTTTTGTCTATCAAGATCATCTTTACAAGGTAATCCAAAATGTATACATTTTGAAGCCTAAATAAAGCCGTCAGATATAAAATGATAACGGTAAAAAGTTTAAAAAACCACAAGCAGGTTATAACTGGTGTGTTTTATGTCATAGATCAAAACGTGAAAATATTTAGAGGCTTTGTAAACCACGGACCTTATTTCAGACGATTTAGCAAAAACCCATTCAAAAAACCCATAGACTTTAGGGCGGGGGAACCGGAAGTGCTAAATGCTAACTCACTTCCGCTTTTTAGCCTACAAGGTGGCGTCATAACTTCGGCACTCCATAAATTCCAGATCCTTATTGCTTTTATTTTCATAATACAAGGTAACATCCTTTAAAGTAAAGCAATAATTAATATTCATTAGATTAAATATAACATCTGCCAAATCAGTCCAAAATTGGTTTACGACTTTACAGTCAAAAAATAAGTGAGTCAGTATCTCTTTCTCATTATTACAAAAACAGCACATATCATCAATATCAGAAAAAAAACTATTTTTCTTTCTTCCTTGACGTGGCGGTGACGTCACAGTGCGCATGCGCGTGTGCACATTGAGCTGGTCTGCGGCCTGTGAGCCCGTTTGTCGGTGGACCTGAAGTTTGCAGTTTTTATTATTATGGCGAGATATATGCGACCTCCAAACACTTCTCTGTTCATCAGAAACATCTCCGATGACAGCAGGTTAGTGCGCATGAGTACTAGTTATTGCAGCAGTTTGAATATAAATATTTCGCTGCGCGAGAGCTGCTCACGCCCGCGTTTGCGTCGTTAAAATCTCACTAACTATAATAAATGTGTCATGATGTGCATGAATATACATCATGATTATATACTCATCTAAAGTTATATTTAAAAACGGACCTACTATTGAGTGGGTTTTCTCTATTTTGCCAAAAGGCAGCCGCCTTCTTACTAATGTTAACAGTTAAGATGGATTAAAGGGTAACTTAAATGAAAACATAAACATTGATCCGTTTGTCTCATATGTTGAATGTTTTTATTTGAATTTTGCAGCAGAATTTGAAACAGGATTGGATTTCGTTCCACTATACGCTGATTTCACGCAGCCGTTATTTTGAAATCGAAAGCGAGGCTCCAGTGGGAAGAAAACCGGAAGTGTCGGGAGAGTCGCGAATGCGATGGCGTATTGTTGTTTAATGTAAAAATTAGTTATTCTAAAACTGTACATACATTTCTTTCATATTTTAGACTATATAAAGTGAATATATATATATATATATATATAAATAAATAAAAAAATTTACCGAAAGTAAAAAAAGCAGGAACAAACTATATACACATATAGCCTATCCTATATTGGATATCAACATCCAATAGTGTAAATCGCGGCAGCAGCTTCAGGTTGTAGTCCAAGGCAATGGCATTGTTGTTTATCTTTACTTTCGGAGTTCTTCCCACAGGAGCCTCACTTTCGATTTCAAAATGGCGGTTGCGTGCAATCAGCGTATGGCTGTTATTAGACGCTTGAATACATAATGAGGAGGACCGCGTCCACGTTTCAAAATCAAAATATGAAAGCCTGTTATAAGATGCTGTTATTTTCACTGACTGCATCTGCTTCTGACTTTTGTGTCTTTAACCCAGTATTAGTTAGAAATGTTTCAACTAATCGATTTCTTACCCAGCATTATTCTATTCTATTATAATGTATCTTTAATTAGAGTTTTATCTTTAGATTTTATTTCAAGTTTGTTTTGGTAATACTTAAAAAATAATTTTCTTAAGTTTTATATATTGCTATTTATTTTTATATTTTTTATTTTAACTTTATCTCAGGTAACAAATGTTTCTAATAGTTTTAAAAACCCTTTACTACATAATGTAAAATTAAGTGTGAGATTGGAGGGAGATTCAATTGCATCATTTGCAAATTGGGGTAGTTTAGTTTTATCACCTTGAATTCTGCAATTAAGCACGATTATTTTTCACTACGGGCTATGTTTCCATCCACCTGTTATGGAAGCTTGTTTCCAGCACAGAATAAAAATTTTTTTTTTTATCGTGAGATATGCTGAACTAGGGCTGGATGATATGACCCAAATATTGATTAATTGAGCATTTTACCTCGATTATGAATAATATAAAAAAAAAATTGCCAATAAATAATTTAGAATAATTGAAGGAAACATACTTTAATGTTGGCTTAAGAAATCTTTAACCAAGATTAGGATAAATCCCAGGAGTCAGGACAGCGTTTACAATGAGTTTCTGGGCTCCTAATGTTTCTCTGTGCGAGCTACTGCACAGTCACTGTATGAGGCATGTCACTACATATGCGGGTAGTATGTATTTAAGAGGAAAGTATTAACAGGATTAAAAAAATGAAATAATTAACATGGGACAATTAAGTTCAGTTAGAGGTTCTGAATTTCGGTTTTGGTTACTTTCAAATTAATTAGTTTAACTGCGAGTTAAGTCTGAATTGCGTGTTTATAATATCTTGCATATATCTGACTTTATATTCTGTGGTGGAAGCAAGCTTCCATAACCTATTTTTTTTAATGCGCATTTTGGGATATCGCATTAATAAACGCTGGATGGAAAACACCAAGAAATAAAAAAATTAAATTCTTGCGTTTTTATGCGCTCATTTGAGGCAGATCGTTTTTTATCCTATAAGACATGCGCATGAACTATGTAGGAAACACATTTACCGACTAAATTACTCGATGCGCAACAAAAAAAACCTCACACGATGTTGCCTCAACAGAGGATGTGATTGGTTAACTGGACTAACCAGCGGACCAATCGCATCACATGTTGAATGTTGAATGAAATGCCTGAGCCAAAGTCTGTCATCAGAATGATTTGGTGTAATTCCCTCCCAGAAGTGTCTCACAGGATTGCGTTTACACACTAGCATCCGAATCCGTTTTTTACGTTTCGTCTGCGGCGCAAGTCATTTATGATATTGGGAAAAGACTCAAGAGCCACAGTTACTTCCCCCATTGCAGCAACTTCAGTTTTTATTCCAGATATTTTGCGCCAGTTTCCCAGGAAGTGACGATTTTGTTCTCTTGAACACATGGGGATGGAAACGTTGCTTTATTCACAAAATGTTTTATGCGATATTCCAATTTTGCGTTCATAACTTTAAATGGCTACTGACTTGTGGCTTCTACGAAAGCAAATATCAGCGCTTCAATGGCAGCTTGTATCACGTTATTATCCTCAAAGCACTCTGGGAGAGGCTCTCAGTCAGAGAAATGAATGTCCTGTCATTTCATGGTACTTTAGGCCAGAGGATTTGCGTCGTGAGTTTGGTCGTTACGGACCTATAGTAGATGTCTACGTTCCTGTTGACTTCTATTCACGGCGACCAAGAGGATTTGCATACGTACAATATCCTTTGTAGGCAAATGTGTAAAAGAAAGAAAATATTGCAAACTTTTAAAGGGATGGTTCATCCAAAAATAAACAATCTGTCGTCATTTATTCACCTTTTCTTTCCAAGCTGCACTGTTCTGTATAGCGAGAGTGAATGGGGACTGGAGCTGCTGCTGCTGAACACCATAACAGTTATGACTTGGTTATGACTTATGAACATGTGACTTAGTTAGAGTATGTTGACAATTGGCAGGTTTGGTTTGAGTAAAACGAACCCTGGTGCGATTGCTCTGATAGTGTGAATCCCTAGTGTGTGGTCCAGTTCCCATTCACTTTTTTATTGTATGTGGAGATTGGATAATGACAATTAAAATTTTTGTGTGTACTATCCCTTAAAAGCTTGACTGTGAATGGCCGTGAACTTGTCAGATGTTTGTCTCCTAACTGATATTTCCTCTGTTGTTGTCTCAGAAAATGTAAAGACATACAGTTCTGGAGACCTCCCCTACACAGAATATTTAAAAGGGCCGATATAGAGTAGATTCAAGACAAAGAAAATAAAGAGAAAGTTAAAGCTTGAAGATTCAAAGGGGACCAAAATCAAGTCAAGGCCTCGGTCTGACCAAAGAAAGAGGAAAAGACTAAAGGTTATTGGGCAAAGACATCCCCAAGTCCTTCTCGGAGGAGGTTAAAGACAAAAAAGGTCAAGCTGAAGGTCAAAGGTCAAGCATGTTAAAGGTAACCCGTTTTAATGTTGTATCCTACCATTACAGAGCACATGATTTCTGTACGTAATCAAAGGAAGTTTCCCTATCCATAATTTCTCTCCTTTGATTCGCCTACAGATGCTTTTATTGGTGTTTCTTTTACTACGGGCACTAACTCAATCATCACATTCACACTAGCTTTTCATTTAATTCATCTCATCCTTCATTCTGTGGTGGAAATGACAAGTTAAAACATGTCACACGACACATACAATTACATAACATTTTCACATCTTTTTTGCATCATTTGATTGTAAATAACGCCATAAAAATATTCTTGTTCTTGTCCATAACACACGTCATGTCACGTACTGTAAAAGTGCCTGAAGTTGGAGAACACGCTTGGAAATTTTGTGAATTTCTTTCATAGTGATTTCATCAACACATTCCCCTTTTGCCGTTTATCACAATTAATTCAGATGATTGTTTGTGTTTTGCTGTATAATTTTTCATATTTTGTGGTGAATGTTGATATCGTATTGATGGAGAGTTCTGTGTCTACAATATAAATGTTCATTAGTGTGTGTGTCAGACTCTTATTAAAAAAAAAAGCAAAGCCTTAACCGCAGCTGCATGTTCGAGGACGTTCGTGACGCAGAGGATGCGCTTCATAACCTGGACAGGAAGTGGATCTGTGGGCGGCAGATCGAGATCCAGTTCGCTCAAGGAGACCGGAAGAGTATAACACTGTTTTCCTGCATGATGAAAATTAATATATACCGGTGAAACTCGAAAAATTTTAATATCGTGCAAAAGTCTGTGTATTTCAGTCATTCAAATTAAAAGGTGAAACTAATATATATATATATATATATGTATATATATGTATATATAACTATATACATATGCATGATTATACTTTTCAGAGGGCCAAAATCCTTTTTTTAATTTTTATTTTTTTATTGATTTCACGTCATATTCTAATTTTCTGAGATTTTGAATTTGGGGTTTTCATAAGCTGTAAGCCATAATCATCAAAATTATACATTTTGTATGATATTCAAATTTTTCGAGTTTCACCTGTAGTTTGTTGAACTGCAAAGATTGGAATCCTCCATTGAATATAATTTTATAATAGCAATTAAATGTTGTTTTGTGGTGTTGTGCAGCTCCCGGTCAGATGAAGTCCAAAGAGAAGCGCTCTCCTCGCAGCGACTCGCGGTACGACGACTACGAGCGGGACGGGCGGCGCAGACGGTCACGCAGCCGCAGTTACAGAAGCAGATCTCGCAGTCAGTCCTACGAGCGGCACGCGCGCCCGTCAGGGAGCCCCCGACAGTGAGGACGGACACACTGACCATGGCTGAAATACAGACAGACAAACTTTTCACATTTTTAACTTTACAATTACATTTAAGAAATAAAAAATATAGTATAGGGGTGTAACAATATATCGTGTCACAATATTCGCAATACAAAAATGCAACTATGTATCGTAGATGGTGACAATCTGTATTGTGGATAGGTCACCTGTAAAAGTTTACAGTTTTAGTGTCAGTACTACATATATTAAACTACCATATATTAAGTTGAGTATAATGTATAATAATGCGCTGGGGTAATATTTGTGGGTCCTGATAATGCCAAATGTCTCATGTTGCCAGTAAAAAGTGGCCTACATTATTTTAAGTATGTCTAGTCAGAGTGCATTCATATTCGTCTAAAATAATTTCAGCTTCAGAATCATGAATATGTTTATTCTGGTGTCTCTATTGTCCTGTGCTGGGTTTCCAGCACCAAGTCCAAGTCTGTTCATTTATACACACAATGTTACACCAGATTTAGCATTTTAATCAACAGTACATTTTTTGTTAAAGGAACACTCCGACTTTTTGGGACTTTAGCCTATTCACCTTATCCCCCAGAGTTAGATAAGTCCATACATACCTTTTTCATCTCCGTGCGTGCTAGAAGTCTGTTTGACGCACCCACCGCTAGCCTATCTTAGCACAAAGACTGGATGTAAATGGTTACAGCTAGCATACTAATCCAAATAAGTGACAAAATAAAGCAAACATTTTCCTATTTGCATGTTGTGATTTGTATAGTCACAGAGTGTACAAAAAACAAAGTCACATGAGACACAGACATATTTTAACCGTATAAATACTGGGAACTATATTCTCTGAAGGCGAAGCACTGCTACTTGGGCGGAATGATAACCGCAGCACCTGAGCTCTCTGCTCCTCACCACGGCGCGTCTCAGGTGCTGCGGTTATCACTCCGCCCAAGTAGCAGTGCTTCGCCTTCAGAGAATATAGTTCCCAGTATTTATACGGTTAAAATATGTCTGATGACTTTGTTTTTTGTACACTCTGTGACTATACAAATCACAACATGTAAATAGGAAAATGTTTGCTTTATTTTGTCACTTATTTGGATTAGTATGCTAGCTGTAACCATTTACATCCAGTCTTTGTGCTAAGCTAGGCTAGCGGTGGGTGCGTCAAACAGACTTATAGCACGCACGGAGATGAAAAAGGTATGTATGGACTTATCTAACTCTGGGGGATAAGGTGAATAGGCTAAAGTCCCCAAAAGTCGGAGTGTTCCTTTAACATTTCACCATGTCTTGGAGTATTGCAATAACATCGTATCGGGACATGAGACTTTTTTTTTCACAGACAGGGCTTAGATTAAGACAGGAATAAGCCTTAGTTCAATTAGGGAATCTAAGAAGCTTTTTAATATAAATGCCTTAGAAAAAACATTACTGGTGTGCATCTTGAGACAAAACAATGAATGACACTTATATATTTTGAGAATTTTACAAACATGCATTTTAGTCTGGGACTAGACTTTAGCCTTGTCTATGAAATTTCAAATTAAATTTTTTATTAAAAAGAAAACCATGTTGTACATTGATCCATTGAATGTTTTTTTGACAGCTCTCGGTCACACGGCAGACACCGGAGAAGCAGAAGTCGTGAGAATGACAGGTCAGTCCGGTGCGTTGGCCTCATGTGTTTCCCTGTGTAAAGGTTTATTATACTCAAACATGAATATGCATTGTGCAAAAAAAATAATGCGTCGACTTCCACTATGGAAACAGACTGTAAATAAAGAGTTTTCTGCTCAGACACAGGTCACGTGACCATGGACGCAGACACCATCGATCTCCCTCGCATTCTCCTTCCCAGGACAAGTACAAGTCCAAGAGCCGCAGGTCTCAGTCCAGATCGGCCAGCCCGCCGGCGGAGGACCTGCACCCGTCCACCGGCTCCCGTGAGGACGAACCCCGCGGCCGCTCGGCTTCCCGCTCTCCGTCCCGCTCGCGCTCCCGGTCCTGGGCCGGCCGCAAGTCTGGGGGCCGCTAGTGTACATACAGTATCATGAGCAGCTTTTCCTCGTGTGTAATCATGACACCGTGCTTATCACATATACAAACTAATGATGCAGCTTGTGTGAAAGTCAGTGTTGTCAAAGGCAGGTTCAGATTGTTCTTTTGTAAGAAATGTGCCCATCGTTTTGATGCCTGTGTAATAAAGATGGCTTTATTTTTATAGTCAGAGACGATCAGAACACCAGCTATTTTTTGTTCAAAAGATGCATGCAGACAGTTAAACAAAAAACATTTTAAAGTCTTTGGTGTTGCCTCTGAAAGGTCGCAGTGTTACTTTCTTTGTGAAGTGTTTCGTACTTGAAACTAAATTTGTATTTTAGTTAAGTCTTGATTGTAGCATCTGTTTATATTAAAGACGTAGTATTTTTGTCATTGCTAAATAAACAATGATTTAAACGTTTTATGCTTTTCATTGAATATACCAATATCAAAAAAGTTGGTAACACCTTACAATAAGGTTTCATTTGTTAACTGTATAATTTTTAGAATCGAAAGTTATACCTTTAACAATTAACAGTTGTATTTTCAACTAATATAGGAAAATCAATATTAATTACTGAAAAAAATATATTGTTCAGTGCTAGTTCATGTTAATGCATTCACTAACATTAATGAATGAGACCTTTTTGCAAAGTGATACTGATATTTTTGTTTACGGTCATGAACTACATTAGTTAACGTGAACCACCAGTATTTCTATATACATTTACTCTACATTTTTAAAAACAAGTATCAGTTATCATTAATGCTCTGAACTAACATGAACTATTGTATGTCTGGTTAACAATAGCAAATTATCTAATAATGAGCAGTATTTTAATGTTAACAAGACGAGAGAAAATAAGAATTTGTTATTAGTTTGGTAACCCTTTACAAAATTCCTTTTATTAGCATTACTTCTCTGCATTAGGAAACATGAACTATGAAATACTTCGAAAGCATTATTCGTTCCTCTACCTTTTTAAGATCAAAAGTTGTATCTCTGATAACAATGAAGCAAATCAATAATTACTGCAACAAATATATTGCAAATTTTTAGTTCATGCCAATTATTGCATTAATGAACGTAAAATGGGACCTCATTTTAGACCGCTCTCCTGTGTAACATCACTAACCCACAACCTCATGTGGCTTACTTGCTGAATTATTCCAGCAGTTGTTTAAAACTTTTCTTTAACCTTTGATGTCGTTTACTTTACACAACATCCTGTTTGTATATTCTGATCTGCCAAATCAGGCCAGGGACTTTATTCTGAGTGAAATACTGCATAATAGCATTTAAACCAGTATTCAAGCATGCAACAAATGTTTGAAAAATTAATAAACAATATTGTCAAATGACCACATTGCATGTTTAATTCAGCGAGTGTGATACAACTATCATCTCGGACATGCACAGCTACTTTGCAAAGAAAAACCTGCAATATACTAAATTAGATTAAAAATGCAGAGTTTGAGTTTTCTGCAGAAATTGAGCGCAAATTACCTGATTTTATTTCCAACATTGAAAACTGACACTACTTAAGTGATGAGAACAAAGCTTACTACTTTATCACTGCATAATGCATTCTGTTTCACATTCAGTAAAAGGTAAGTATTCAGTTTATACACTGTGAAAGTGTGTGTCTTCAAACCTCACCACAGGATCCAACTGAAGTCTCTGAAGACATAGTGGGACATTCAAAACTGTTCATCTAAAGGATTTTGTTACAGAAACGTGAATGTAGAAGAACCACAACACTAGTTTGCATCCAAGTTTATTTTTGAAATTCCCTACTCCCTCTATACAAGAAAAAATGACTTTCCACAAAGGCAGCAGTGAACTCTCAGTGATAGTAATATTTATGATTAGGGCAGGAAAAAAAATAAATCAAATCACAGTGTAATCTTCCTTTTTCTTTAAATACTCCTGCTGTCATCTTTGGCTGGGGTTTGGCGGACAGTTTACCGTCAGGCCAAAGTCACGGGAAGTTACAGTTCAAGCCAATGGAGCTGCAGGCTTCAACTTTACAAAAGCCAATGCAGGAATGTTGCGTTATACTCTGATAACGGAAATAAAAAAACAAAACAAAAATAAGAACAAGCCGTCCACGTTTAAAACGCAGAGCAAAAAAACAAAAAAAAATGTACTGCCGGGGATGCGACAGCACTTTTTAAATTTCATAAAATTGTATAGACAAAAAATAAATCTACAAAAATGGAACTAGAATATTACACAACAATTAAACGAGTTTCGTTTAACTACACAAAACCGAAATTCTTGGTCTTGATGGCTAGTAAAAGTTTCTGTTTGAGAATCTGTTTGGAAGAGTAAAGTGGCACGTAAAGGCGAGAGATGCAGGTGTTGGCGGTGGGCAGGTGCTGGTCGTCCGGCGGGCGGATGGTGATGGAGGGCATGGGCTGGAAACCTTCTTCACTGGCCGGCAGAGACGGGCTGGACGTCCAGAAATACACCTGCGGGAGTCACACACCAACGCCTTAACATCTGGCATAATTCACGTGAATTAATACGGAGTAAAGAAATGCAGAAACGTCCTACCAGGTCCTGCCTCTCCGTCATACTCATCTTCTCAACGATGGACCAAAACCAGCGTTTGAACTGCAGCAGCTTCTCCGCATTCTCACCTGGAGGTTTAAACAAAACAACACGATTGACGTATTTACAGGCACTTCATTCATTGGATCTGATTTATTTCATGTCATATAGGCAGAAAATGTTTTCATGGCAAACTACTCAGTTTATAAAATAATCATAAATAAAGCTGCAAGCAGCAATCAAGGGGCCAAACACAAAGGCGGCACGATAAGTCATCAGACCAACTGCAACAATGAGCAGTTAAACACATATTAAGATGATTTTAGTCAAAATGGCTGAAAAATGAAATGCAATCAGTAGTAATGTGATTTAATTGGCTTATCACTTTCGACCAATAGGTGGCGCTGTGACCAAATTGATGTGGTGTGGTCACATTAAGGTGACAATAACACATGCAAAGTTTGGTGTCAATATGCCTAAGCATTGCAGAGATACAGCCATCATGCCATCAAATTTGTTGATGTGGTATATGAAAAAAGTTGATACGAAATCCGTAACATTTTTTAAAAAAGATTATACAATACAATTTTGGTAGATTCACAATCTAGGAGGAATCTATTAAGACCAGGTTCATTAGAGTAAGCTAATTTAATCAAAAGTTATTAGCATTTTTGGAAATTTCATTATAACTTTTAAATGTGGCGAGGCACTGAAACTTTTTGAGAACCGTTGGGGCATGGTGCCAAAGACACTCGAAACGATACGCCAATGCGTTCGTAAAAAAGCATTTTACAACAAAATTCAAGATGGCCAACATGGAAAAATTGGGAATCGTTCGACTTGCCATGCTGCACCAAATCTAATGACACGTTTTGTCCAAACCGTTCAGAAGATAGAAGCAAAATGTACATTTTCCATATCTCCAAACCACTAGGTGGCACTGCGCTGAAACTGTAGGTAGCCTTAGTTCATGGTTGTCATAACACAAACCAAGTTTGGTCAGAATATGTTAAAGCGTTGAAGAGATATAGACTCACATCCATTTTAACATGCTCTTCATCAAATTTGTTCACACGTTATTCAATAAGTTTTAAATTCCGTAACTTTTTTTTGGCATGGTCTAAAGATGATCTAGTTAGGCCGTTCATCCAATTTTCACAAAAATTTAAGATGAGTTTGAAAATTTTATCTTCCAAATTTACTACTTTCTCAATTGAATCATCTTGAGACAGGAAATTTGAATTTTGGTTCTAGCCTTAAGGTTCAAAAGTTATTAGCATAAAAATAAGTGAAACTTTAAACAGTTAGTGGTGTTAGAGGGATTGAGTTTGACTCCAAAATTGCTGTGGTTTATGTCCAGACTGTCCTCTATCTGGGTGCCAAATTTCATAACTTTCCCACAAGCGGTTCTATACGCTGCCATAGACTGAAGAGCGGAAGAAGAAAGAAAAGGAAGCAGCAGCAGAATATTAATAATAATAATAATAATGCCAACGATTACAATAGGTGCCAACACACCTTTGGTGCTTGGACCCTAATAAAACTACATACAAAATTATACACAATTATATAAAACAATCTAACCAAAAATGTTTACAACAATAAAAAGATAGTAATTATATAAGAACCTTCAGTTTGATATTCGATGGAAAATGTTCTTTCAAAATGTCCATTAAGAAAATTTGATTCATATAAATTGCCTAATATAATAAAAACAGGATTTTGCACTAAAATATGCTTTACAGTCAATAGTTGTTTCCATCATACGTTCCAAAACTGGAATATCTCATAAAAACATTTGCAAATAAGGTTCTGCAACGGGAATTCTGAATTTATTTCAGACAAAAAATGGACTTGCGCATCAGAGAACAGATCAAACGCAATAAACACTGTCATGTTATCTTGCATTCAGAGGAAGATGCCTGATGTTTGGAGGCACGAACAAAATGATTTGAGTTTCAGGGCTGAGAAAGAATATTATATGTAACATTACTAACATTGCTCCACATTACAGAGAAATTCTAAACCTTAATAATGAGCCTTATAAAATATAAATTAAGTGCTAAAGCGCAGATGAAGCTTGCCGCAGTGCACTGGCAAAAGTAACGATTATGAATGTATCGGGAAAAAAAACAAAGGAGACCGTCTGAACAATTTAATAATTTAATAAACTAAGTGTTTTTTGAGTAAGTGTCGGCTGCAAAGTTGAAGTTGACGACACTGGCTCGTCATCTCTGGACGTGCCTATAGAGAGAAACGAACGTTAAGTTAAACATGTCGTGCAATAAGCGCGGTACTAATTTAGCTTCCACACTAACACTTGGAATTGCCCCTAATTTTAGAGTACATTTATCTAGGTTAATGTTAGACTAACGTTAGCCACTTTACATGGCCGCTCGTTCTACTAACGTTTCAAATGACAAGCCATGTTTGAGGCTTGCAGAGGTAGATGTTTTGTCTTATTTACAACATGAATGTGTAGCCGCTGCGCTGACTACTACATCTGAGGCAGCGGCAGAAACGGAGGAGGCTGGTTTGCACGGCTTTATACCGTGCTGTCGTCTCCACCGGTCTCAATTTTATGCATCCGTTGTATTGTAATTTTCTGCTCGGCCGGAACTTTGCAACAACACAGCCTTGTTTCTGCAGCGACTTTCAGCATGTTTCCTATAACAACATCTAACATTTTACGTGGCATGAGAAAGTGGCAAACTACAATCTAAAAATCAGATGAAACAGATTTCCAGAAATGCGATTTGATTTCAAACCACATATGAAATGTAGCTCAAAACGGATTTGCATTTCATGTGATTTTTTTCCATTCACACTAATATGATCGGATTCCAATCGGATAAGCACAAAAATCGGATTTGGGCCGACAGTCTGAGCGAGGCTTAATGTACCTGATTCATCATTGAAAGAGGTGAAACTAATGAGCATCTGCACGTTGACTTCTCCACAGCCGTTGACCAGCAATCTGAAGTCCTCCGCCGTCAGGTCCTCCAGAGCATTCTTTGGAAGCACATCCAGAAGGCCCTTCCGCATGGCCTGCAAAACAACATCTTCACTTACATCTGCGCATGGCTTTATTTTTGGCAGAGAGTACAGGGCCCGTATCCCTAAAGATTCTGAGAATCCTCTCAGAGAGCTCCTAACTTAACCTAAAAATTCCTTGCCAGGAGTTTTAGCTGAGAAGTGATTCCAGAACATTTTCAGTGAACTCTGAGCAAGGAATGGATGGAAAATCCTATCTTAGTGAGGAGGTGTGGTTGACCCCGTTGCTAGGTATGAGTCTTCATTTCAAAAGCCGTGATTGGTTGATCCTACAAGTTTGATGAAAATGAACTTTTGGTGATAATGAGCAAAGGATGTACCCTCAAATCAATAAACATAATTATACACTCTAATCTTATGCAGACTGTAATTGTAAATAATATTTCACATTCAAGAAAACATCTGGAAAATGAATAGTAAGCTGTAGGGGTTATAGCCTAACATTAGAATCTAAAATATGTGAAAACTTAAGCTCATTACACCCTGTTCAAATAATGATTCGTGTCTTATTTGCTCATATTAATATCCTAGCTGGCATATTTCGTACTTTCACTCCCATATGGACCCCATTGAAAACAAGATGGCCTATCTCAATGGGCTGTCCTTAATGAAGTAGAAATTGCAACGTTACAACTCAGTGTGGTCTTAACGAGGGTAACACGCTAGGAGCCACTTTTTGCACAAAAATTCTTTAGGGATACGGGCCCAGATCTTTCAGTGAGTGGTGAAAGAACATGCTCCTAAAGCATAACACACCTAAAGCATGAAAGCTGAAAAAAATGTTTGGCTTGAATTTTGTCGCTTGTTGGATAAAAGCTTCTGCCAAATGCATAAAAGTAAATGTGCATTAAAAACCAGTAGTTGTGTCTGTGTTTTGCCATCTTTCTCTCCCTCGCTCTGTCAATTTCTTAGGCTCAACCCTCTCGGGACTGCTATTGGTTCGGGAAGCTGCCTATTATTGTTAACCTGACTGACGACACGGTCTCCACTGCCAATCCTATCCGTCAGCGTTTAACCCTCTGGGGTCGGCAAACGCATAGCAGCAAAATAGACTTAAAATACTCTTGTCATTTTTTGGTCATATAGACTTAAGAAATATATAAACTGTTAAATGTCTACTTTTTTATGTGTCCACTTACAATCGAAATAAAACATTGTGCTTTTGTAAAATAAAGAAAATATGTTTATAATCAACTGAAAAAAGCACAAATGTCAGGCCATGTCAAAACATCTCAAGGACCCCAAAAACCCCTTAAAAAGTTAAAAAGTGACAGGATTAACGTGAGGCAGACAATCTTTGCTCTCCTGTTCCCCTACTTTAGGTCAGTGTTATTTAATCTGCCCTTTTTGCTAGTTTTTTTGTGTGCTCAGTATCATTCTCACTTTGTACAGTTTTTTAGTTGTCATCCGTTTTGGTTTTTGCCATTTTTGTTTCTCATCATTCATTATATTTGCTTTTGTGCTGATGACAACCTTCTCCTTGCCCGAGGGAAAAACTGGACAGGTAATTCCTTACTTGTAAAATAAACTACCTTTACTGGCATTTTTGTGTAGCGTTTTGTCCCTTGCCACCATCATTTAAGCACATAATGGTGACAATCTCAATGTTACCTCTGCTAACCCTAGACCAAAATTAAGAAAAACCAGTAAGCTTCAAAATAAGGTCAAGAATGAGCCGTGATATGGACCAGATATTCAAAGTCTGGCTCTCTGAGTCCTAAAAATCAGGTTAAATGACTCAAAAGTTAAGTGCACTCACATGCAGAGGCTGTTCTGCCACCACCAGCATCCTGTGCTCTGCGTATCTCCTCACGTACTCGTACACGTTCAGAGGAGTCACAGGCATGTTGACCCCACCGGCCAGGAGCTCCACCTGCAGATCCAACAGAAAAACATTCAGACATGTGCAAACACTGAACCCTAATGCAAACACAAAAGGGAAATGTAGCCATTACCTGTCCTGCTCCTTCCTCCTTGCAGAGGTCAATAGCGAAGGCGAGGTCCATCGCCGCAAACACAGCCTCCGCCTCCTCGGTTTGAGAGTGTCGGATCAGCTGTCGCAAGCTCTCGTACATCACCGGGTCGAAGAAAGCGAAGTCGTGCCAGTTCACCTGCAGCACAAGAGACAGAATAGCGAAATTCAGTCATAAAAGGTCACAGAAATTTGGCAAATTGCAGATAAGTAAATCAAAAGTAGGGCTGTACACGTTGTTTAAAAACAAGGTCTGCATGTTCTGCACGTCTCTCTGAATGAGCGCAATTTTGTCTACTACACACTCAAGCTTGTGACACGCAGTTGTATGTACTTCTCAAAGTGAAAATAATAATGAAATTTTGATAAGTTTCAATATTATCAGTAGACTTGTTGTGCAGCACTTTTAGGGGAAAAGATGAATTCAAATGTTAATATTTTATGCCTTTGATTTGTATTAAATCGTAAATCCAGACAAATTTAAAAAAGACAAACCAGAATTTATGCACAAAATAAAACATTTCATACACAGGCCCCATTATTGTAAAAATGTATAAATTATTAGAAATATGTTAATTTATGAATTCAATTAATTAGACACTTTGATTATTAAAGGTGCAGTATGTAATATTGATAGTTATTTTGGAAAAAATAAAACAGATTTTACAGGGCACTAACATAGCAATATCCTGCATTGACCTGAGGTTAAACCTGTCACTATTACAAAAGTTATTAACACGTAGGTATTCACCTTCCTGCCGAGCAACACCTTGATGACGTGTCTGTTGAGTGTGATGGGGCAAAGTTCATTTTGTAACAGACATAACCCAAGTATCCTGTAGGCAGAAGAAAAGAATCAGGGATATTAGTTGGAGCTGGTTCATTCATTCTCACACAGATGTTCAAGTGAACACGTGTCTCATACCTGCCGATGTTACGGAAGCAGTTGAGCCTGGCCTCAGTGTTCTTCCCTGGACGGGGCGAGTAAAAGCCCCTCTTGCCAGGTTGGTAAAAGAGAGGTGCATTATCATCCCCGTCATCAGGGTCGTCCAGCTCCATATCAACCACGCTGCGGGTGGAACCGTGCCTCTTTCGGTTCTCCTGCTGGTGGAATATGGAAATTACAATTAAAAACAGATCACTGGAGATTAAAGAAGTTCTTTGTTGCACCTAAGAACTATATAGATCAACTCATCATCATTTTGTGCTGAATAGTTTTTGCATGCATATCGTGCATGAGTTGTACCCTGAACCTAAGCTGATGCAAAGAACAAGAAAAGAGCCTTTAGAGTTTTAGACAAAACATACTTGTGCTTTTTCAGGAGTGTCGAGGAGGCCGAGGTCCAGTATACTGTCGGCACCATTTTCCCTGTGCAAGAGAGAGAAGCTCAAATCAAAATGGCAAACAATGGTTAAAAAAAAAAAAAAAACCAGTTTATTAGTATTATAACAAATAAATTCAATAAGCAATTACTACAGTATTTATTAAATACATTTAATAGTATTTAATATGCAATTTTATTATTACTTTTTAAATTAATACCTATAAAATGTTAAATGTCTTTATGTAAATTAATGTATTTAATTATATACATATAATCTTCATTATGTAATGTTAAATATGTATTTAATGTTATTTATTGAGTTATTATAGTATTTAATAATAACAGAACAAAGACAAATGAAAGATCTAGCTGAAAAGCAATAAGCACTCGAAATAAGAAATTCTACATCAATGTATTAAGTAATCAAATGTATATTAAAACCAGCATACTCTTCACTGTTACAAAGTTACAAAAGTGATTCAGTCAAGAGCAATGAGAGATTTTTCTCTTTTGTAATTTGATTAATATTTAATGACAGACAACAGCAGGTTTGTTAGGCTGCTGTCACTTAAAAACCGAATAAACAGATCCAATATACTGTTACACATGCATTTTCTTTCTCAACTGTTTGAGTTCACTTAAGGCATAAATGACTGTTTTGGTGAGATGATTCACCTTCCGTGAGTTATGAGGAGCTCCATGGCCTCTTCCACACGAGCTCTGAGTGAGTCTTCACTGGCCAGGAGCAGCAGCAGCTGAGCGGGAGACAGTTCCAACAGCATCCCTGTGATTTTACTGGCAAATGCCTGTAGAGAAAAGCACATCACGTAAATGCACATCACACATCAAATCATCTTTTCAAAAGCCACATTTTGTTGTTCTGGTTTGTACCGGCTGCATGGCGTGCACTCGTGGGTACAGTCTCTCTCCTAGAGCCTGTCTGTGAGCCGGCAGCGGCTCCGGTTCATCACTGGGGTTCCCTTCTGATGCGGGTCTGAACGGCCGTGTGTCAATTGACAGCTGTCTCCTTGAGTCCCTGCAAAAAAAAAAAAAAAAAAAAATTAAGAAAATAAGATTTTTTTTAAAAAAAATTTAGGAATGCACCGATCATGATTTTTTTCACAACCAATTCCAATTGCCGATTTTTTACAAACAAATTATTACAGGCCAAACTGGACTTAAACAAAAACATATCTGTAGCCATTAGAAATTAGAGGCAACCACTGCATTTTAAATCACGATCCAAACAAAGATGCTAGACACGCAGCATGAGCAGTTGTTTTTGATTTAAATACGAATGTATAATTTCAAAATTTAAAGCAAAAGCAGAATGTTCTGCCTTTAGCTTTGTGGAGTTGTGCTATCTAAAAACACCTGCACCTACATTCATATAAACCCTCAACCCCAACTCAATATTTATATTTTTCTTCGTTTACAGATTTTGAATTATATTTTCTACAGACTGCATAATATTTCCATACAAATTACATTTTGGAAAATTATTGCAATACAGTTTGTGTACGAAAGAGATCAGACAAAAAAAAATATCATAAGCAATATCATAAATGTTATGGGTAAAAATAAATAAAACTTTAAAACTATTTAATTTAAAAATAAAAGGTCATCTTCCATGATATATTCATGTATTTTCTGGCAAAATAAATATATCATGAACCATTTATGCACTTTGGGTGCTAAAAAGGCACTTTATAAATAAAATGTACCATTATTATTATTATTATTTTAGATAATTGATTTTTCTTTCACCCATACATTTAATGAATATATCACGAAATATTATATTTTATTTGAATTAATTAAACATTAAATATTAATATGAAATTGAATCAAATAATTTTAAATAATGGAATTTTTTAAATCTCTATTAAATGAATGTTGCTTAAACTTAATTTGCCAGAAATTACACCATGAAAGATTATGATTTGTAAAAAATTATACATTTTATTATTCTTTTTAAAAAAAAAAAAAATGAAAAACAAGAAAGAAAGATTACTTAAGCTTATTTTGCCAGAACATGCATCATGAATATTTGATATATAAGGCTCAGGTAAAGTCACCTGTCACGGTCTCGTCTGGATGCAGCTCTCAGTCCTCCGCTCCGCCTCTCACGCTCACGGTCTCGGTTCCTCAGCCGCTGCATAAGATCTGCAAACACACAGAAAACCTGAACATCACCTTCTCAAAAACACCAGCAAACTTTCACCACATTTACACTGATTTTTTATTTTTATTTTCCCAAGGATAAATGTTTCAGCTACAATCTAAGGGAAAAAAGGGCCAATAAATCAATTAAATAAAAATAAAACAAAGTAATAACGAAAACAATTCACCATCCCATAAAATGGCTGGCAAAAAAAAAAAAGAAAAAAAAAGAAAATTGATACATACTGCTGGCCTGCATTCCCTTGCTGACGCTTTGTACACAGTCCAGATTGGGCAGCTTGTCATTGGACAGGAAAGCCTGTGCGATAGCCGTGTAAAAGCTCCGTGCCACTCCACTGCCCTCTCCTGGTTCATCCTTGAAAGTCACTTTTACACGATGCACAGCCATGGGCGTAGTGGTGCAGCGACGGCCGAAGTGGGCATTGAGCTGCCGCATGGTCTGCTGGATGAGCTGCTCTCGGTCACGGTCCACCTCCAGGGCCAGATCACGTGACTGAAGGTTCCTCAGCTTTTCCATCTCACGACGAAACTTGGACTCCTTTACCTCAAAACCACCCAGTTCGGTCAGGATCTGCAACGTTCAGAGAAAAATATTATAGATATTTATAGAACTCTTTTCAATTTTCATGTTTACTGACTAACTTTTCTAGGGATGTAACTAACATTTATTTTGATAATCGATTAATCTGTCGATTAATTCGTTGATTAATCAGATTAAAAACAAAAAAAACTTGTTTTTAATAAAAATAAAAAAATGTAATCCATTGTTTAAAAAGGTTATTCCACATCCTGTCCAATGTTGTCGTCTTAACTTATGTGAAAATAAATATAGTGAATGTATCTATATCGGCTATGCTATATATTATGTGCAAAAAAAGGGTTAAAATATAAACATTACATTCTAAACCAAAAAACAACTGACTGCTTAGTGTTATTGCATACTGTGCTTGCAAAAGTTAGGACTAAATTAAAAATGATTAGAACAAGAAATGCATATTTTAGTCAGACTTTTTGCACTCCTGTTCTACTGTGCTTTGTCTGTTTGACACATGCATGCGCCGGCGTGTCTTTTGTTTGAAACGCTTAATATAAAGCCTTCTCAGGTTTCAGACAACATGGGTCATGCACCTTCCCCACAGCAGCTCACTCTGCGTATTCTGCTATCTTCCATATGCATTTTGTCCATGGAAATGTGTTATTCAATACTGTAAGGCGACGTGACCTGCAGATGGTTTCCATGCAAAGAGTGCAAATGCAAAGTGTATGGGAAAAGATGTTCAAAATGGCTGCTAATCTGCTAAAAAACGAGCTGTACTTACAGATCCCGGTTCTGCTCCCACGTCCTCCATGAAGACACGGCCGAACAGCTCCAAAGAAAGCCGCCAGCGGCCCAGCAACATGTCGTGAGAGATCACCATCCCCATAAAACTACAGTGAGGACTGGAGGAAACAAACAAGAAACGTCACGATCACATCACTCACAGCCCTTAATGAATCTATAAATGTGATTACTTACATAAATGTGGGAAGTGGCGGGCCATCGCTCTCTGTCAAACCAATCTCTGCAAGGAGGCTGCTCTTTAACTGGGCTGCCAGATCATGGGGCGAAGGGCCTGGTTTAGATACATCCATGTCCTGCTCCGCAGTCGACTGCTCCTCGCCACCCCTCTGCCGAGACTCCATACTCATCACGTTCTTCATGTTCGCCGAATACGACATCTTTGTGGGTAGAATCTGGGATGAGAATTACCCATAATACAATATTGTAAAAATATTGCTTTATTGCTCATTGTTGAGACCTGATCAGAGAAGCGTTTTTGACCGCACTGGGAATTATTTAACACAAGTTTGTGTTTAAATTGGGGCTGTCAAGTGTTTAATATTTAATTTTAATTAACCAAATCATTTAATTGAGAAATTACTCCCAAAAGATAATTTAAAGTCATATTGTGGTAAATGAGAAAAGCATCAAATAGACATTACAAAAAGTAGCTTTAGGAAGAAATATTTTAATTCAACATACTTTTAGGCAACAACTGCCTTTTTTTTTTTTTTTAAGAAGCTGCCTCTGAATTGGTATTTAGATACATTTACAGACCAAAACAGTTTGGTCTGTAACATTCTTCAAAATATCTTCTTTAATGTTCCACAGAACAAAGAAAGCCATACATGTTTAAAACGACGTGAGGGTAATAAGTAAATGCAAATCAAAATATATATTTTTTTTGGCAAACTCTTATTTTTATGAAATTATACTAATAAAACTAAAACTGCCAGGCTGGAGTAAATGTCTAAATAAGTTGGTAATGGAGTCATTATTCACTCATCCAATTTGTTCAAACAACTGATTAATTCAGGAATCAAGTAAATCAGATCAGATCAAATCAGATCGAATGCAGTAATATTATGAACATCAGCTATGCTAATTATTTCTCATCTGCCTTTCTGCTGTTATCTCGGGACGCAAGTCCCGAGGTAAATAGCGTTCGTCAGCTACAGTTTGTATCCAGCCTCTCACGGAGACTTCGGATGATCCAACACCTGTGATGAGACGACTAAACGCCTGTGGAGAGACGACTCGACGCCTGTGAAGAGACGACTCGACGCCGGCGATATGTTATGCCCTAAATTAATACATGATGAACTAACTGTATTTTCTATGTACACTTCTAATGCACTTTCTGTAAAGCTGCTTTGAAACAATGTGTATTGTGAAAAGCGCTATACAAATAAATTTTAATTGAATTGAATTGAATTAAATGGCTCTCTTAATGACTTATTAGCTCAAGGCATAAAACTGTATCCTATAGTTTTTGCCCTGCATCATGTTTGTCACCAATCAACTATATGAAGTGCAAGATGACTTGCATAGGTCTGGGGCGAACAGAAATATACTTAAAATCAGTTTTTAATACTGGGGGGAAAAAAACTCACCAATTTTCAGTACTGTCAGATGGTATGTGGCCATATTTACCTGCAAGCAATTCATGTCCACAGTCAGATCCGTGAGGCCCTTACTGGCCATGTACGAGGATGAATAGAGACCCTGACTTGGCCGTCCAAACAAGTCCTCCTTTCTGGCATTGGGCTGTGAGATGAAGTGGAAAAACAGCAGTGTTAAACTAAACCATCTGCACTGACATCACAAATCACCTCTAATAGATGAAGTGAAATGCAGGTACAGGGCATCACTGACCTGCAGGAGATGTGGCTGGTCAGCCAGAGGAATGGCCTCAGCGAGAGGTACTTCAAAAGGATTAGGAGGGATGCATCCTAGGAAGGTCATGGAGTCAGAGCGGCGGAAAAACGGATGGTGCTGTCCGGTCTCAGCGGGTACTGGCTCCTCATCCTTATCCTGCAGGGTGGAGCCTGTGCAGTCAAGAGCAACAGAGCTTTGATTAGACCGCAGGAAACCAGAGCAGACTTTAATTAACATGTCAACAGCTTTAACACATTTTCATGCTGAACTCACTCTGATTGGTGTCCTCATCATTCTCGTGTTCAGAGTCCTCATTGTCCAGGCCGAGTTCAAGCAGTTCACGATTCCTGAAGTCGGATGAAAAAAGCTTTTAGTAATCTCACAACAACAGCTCACGCTAGGGCTCGGCAAGATCACCAATACTGATGACTTGGAAACATAAAATTCAATCAACATCAACTAGTGGGTGTGCTAATATTTTTAAAAAAATTAAATAAAATGTTCATTAGTTGACAATCGCAACCCATAGTTAACCCTTTTAAACCAGTTCAAAGCAATAACAAAAATAAAAGACGACTTTAAGCTATAATCATCCAAAATATATATAAATGATACAATATAATATAACTAAAATGATCAAATGGATAGTTGACCTCTTCCTGTCAATCTGAGTGGTGTCGAGTGTCGTCTGCAGATTCATGGCTTTAATCCAGTAGATGAGGGCCTGGAAGACGTAGGCCACGTGTTTGAGCGAACACACGTCCAGCACAGGCAGAACGTCTGAATGCTCGTCATTATGGGAACGCATCAGAGACAGGGCGTAGTTCAGGAAGTCTCCTCGTGCTGACATCATCCCCTGACGAGCAGTCAAAAGTGTTGCGGCGCGCCTGAAGCACAAAGTATGAAATTATTTGATGACAATAGAGAGCTGCAGGGATTACATTTTTGCAGGCCAAAACCCAGAAACGACTTTTTTGATAAATGCCTGAAAGTCTGTGATTAACACAATCTCAAGATATATTCATGTTTTATTATACAACATAAAATACATCAGAAACAACCCCTTTTTAAACCTTTTACGGGTCTTAAAAAAGAAGGGGTGAAAACAGTGGCTAAATGGGGCTACAGATGTTTTTGGGGACATTAAACGTCATAAAGCGTAACAGGTAAGCTCATCTACTCTCACCAGTTGCTTTTACAGCCTCGTTGTGTTTAAAAAAATCATGCTCTCGCAAAATATTCAGACTCAAACTTTTGAGATTTTAAATGACTGAAAGAGTCGGAAGCTTAGTGAAGATGTTTAAATCATGCGACTAATGCAGTTTGTTTACAGCCTACGTTTAGCTTTTTACTTCTGCTGATTGTATTTATGCTTCAAAAATTGTGAAGATGATCATGATCAACATTTATTATTCATACATGTTTTGCTCGTCACAGAGCTTCTAATCTTCAAAATGGAAAAATCCTACTGGGCTTAGATGAGCGAACCACAGAAAATAGATGGGTGATTTTTCACTTCATGCTGACTTGAAAGAAATAATTAAATTTCAATTGCCCAAGGGTCTTACCTTCGACCTTCAAGTGTTCGGAGGCTGGCCTCCTCTCGTGCAGTCATGCGCTCCCTGCGGCCTGTGTGTTGTGAAGCGTGCAGCGGGTGGCTGGGGTGACCAGGATCCCCGGCTGATGACAGAGCTGAGCCGTACCGCAGCTGCGCTTCAGTGGAATCCATGATCGACACCATCCAGTTCCAGGTGGGGATCAACTTATCCTCCACAAAGTTCTGAAAAACAAAGGTCTGTTATATTTTTCCTTTGTTGCAGTCCGAGTTTGCTCGGGTTAAGATCGAACGACTCACCTGCAGATTGACAGCGTCCTGATAGGTGAGTTTGACGGCAGCGGGGTACTGTGAGTAGACCAGGTGGTTGTATTTGGGTATGAGGCTCATGAGGTCTGAGATCTGCCGGATGACGATGCTGTAAGCTCGAGCCAGGCTGCTGGCGGATGTCAGGTAACTGCTGGAGTTACTGGCCTCCAGGGCTGCGGCGGCGGCTGCTGCGCTGGTGCTGATGGCACTGCTCCGTCGCAGGTTTGAAGGGTCGATGTAGATGAGGCCAGTGGAGCTCGCTGGAAGATACATTAGAAGTATTGTCAATGACATTTAATTACTTACCATATTTTCTGTAATACAAGGAGCTTATTTTTTTTATCATCTGAACATTGACATTCCAAAGCGACTTAAATGCAATTAAAGGGTCATGAAATCATAAACAAAATTTCCTGAGATTTTAACATTAGTTAATGGGTGGAGACATTTGTCTTTTATCATGTTCAAGACAAATAACAGTTTTCTCCTACAATTAAAATTAATGTTAGCCTTTTTTTTTTTTTGGCGCTATTTTCAAGGTCTGAATTAGTCTTCGTGTCAACGTCACAAGATGTGCACCTTATATGGTGCTATTTTTTTTTACTTGTTCATAATATTAGTGATAAACATACAAGGTCTCATTTGTTAATGCATTAGATGACATGCACTAACAATGAACAATTTAAAGCATTTATTCATCTTTAGTAAAAATAAAAAATTAATTTGTTTGATCATGTTAGTACGTCAACTAATGTTAAGAAATAAACATTTTGATTCTAATAATGTATTAGTAAATATAAAATTAGTAATAATAATAATAAATGAACATTAACCATGAACAATAGTTTTACAGCATTTACTATTCTTAGTAGTTGAAGTAATGCAGTTAATTAAATGTTACCAAATGAAACCTTTTTGTTAAATGTCAGTAAACATTTCATTTTATTTACTATTTTTACTAAAATGTGACTTGTCATCTGTTGTTGTTTTTCTCTCAACAACGCAATTTTAATATGGTGGGAGATACTAACCAGCCGGTGCGGATGAGCTGGATGGGGCGCCGCCGGCGGAGCGCTGGCTGGGTGTAGTGCGAACGGCCCACTGCATGGACCGCGGCGCCTGGGCCGCACTGTTGGCGTGTGCTGAGCCCGTTGTCCTCTCCAGAGGCTCATCCAACAGGAAAGTCTCCTGATCCACATCGTCACTCTGACTGCTGCTGCTGTCCGAGTCACTGGAGTCATTCGACTGAGAGTCGTCCTCAGAGAAGAAAGCAGGAACGCTGCTAGCACCTTCAGGAAAAAGACAGAACATTTCTCAGTGTGGGAGGTTATGCTACAGTCAGCGTCACCGATATTATGAAATGCATGCCACTTTTTTCTAGCCCAATATTTTACATTATTGTTTAAAAGTGAAGGATTTATTTTCCACATCAGAGTGGCATCAAACAGAATAATGCAATTGGTTTGAGCGGCCCATCTGGGCCTGACATAACATTTGCTCAAACAATAGCATGCATTCTGGGCGGGGCTACACGTTTGCTTGACTAATTGAAGACACCAAGTGTTTGAGAAGTAATTTTTTGAGAACAATTTGAGAAGTGTTTGACAAATCCATTTGATGACACTAGATGAATAGGCTAACTTTTTCTTAAAAAAAATATATATTATTAATGTGCAATGCCCCTTGCTAAAAATAAAATACTAATGAGAGTGTGCTATACCACTAATTAATCGGTCTGTAATTTCTGCCTAAGTAGATTACCAACGACATCTGAAGTGCTATAAAAAAAAAATAGACTGTTCAACTCAGTAAACGTACTTCTACAGGTGTCACATGTACAAATTTAAAACAAAATGCATTTATAGCATCTTATCTGAAGCCATTGTAGCCTACATGCTACATGCATGTAGCGTTAATTGCATTTAAGCATTCTGAGCGTGCAGCTCAGAAGGTTGTGTGTAGGGTTAGTTGAAAGCAGAAAAGCCCATTTTGAGGCAAAATTGCATAAATTGTCAAATTGAAGCACCTGCTTCAGATCCAGCGGTGGCGGCAGTCACAACGCTTCTGCGTCCACTTGCATTGTCCTGGTTGCTATGGTTACTCTCACTGTCACTCTCAGTCTCAGCAGCAGCCAACAAATCCAGCTCCATGTCACTGCCTGCAAGAAAGAGATTGTGACTTCAGCCGCATTTACAGAAGAAATTGTTGACTTCAAGAAAAAAAAAACCAAGAAGCGCCAGTGTTTATAACACAGTTTAGTTTATATATAATATGTGTGGCAAATAGCCATGTAAATAAGCAAGATGTACATCCATCTGTCCACATTGTTGCCGTAGCAAAATAAACCGTATTACGTACATCACAGTATTAATTTTATACTATTGGGAAAGGAAAAGCATTCCACATGTTTGTTAGACCTCAAAATTGAATATAAACAGTTTTCTGTGTTCGGTTTACAATCTTTTAATTTAGGGCACCATGAAATAGTATTTTTTCTGGATTCAGTGTTTTATGATGAACAAAACTATTTACAAATTAAAACATCTGTGATTTGTGTTTACCATCTTCATCATGCTCATCATGCTGTCCTTCGGCCTCTGCGTTCTCCTCCCCCTGCTCCTCCTGGTCATCATGGTGATCCTCCTCACCTGCAACTCCCTCCACCACCTCAACCTGAACAGGTGAACAGCAAGGTAGCATTTAGAGAACGAGCTTAAAGTCACCATGAAATTTTGTTATTGTTTTGTAATTTTGTTACAGAATATTGCAGTGTTTATTATGAATAATTTATCAGTGCACTTTTTTCTTGTGTGCCTCAATCTTTAATCATAATAACTTCTCCCTCCCTCTTGCAGTGACATTTGTTCTCTAATGACGTGTTTACTTGGGCAAGGGCGGGGCAATCCGTCACTCACATGAGACTGACCAATAGCAAACCACAACCATCCAATCCATTCCCCATGGATAAAATCAAGTCCCGCCCTACATTTGTTCTTGTTCCAGACGCAGTTTTACTTGGATATACATCACAATAGGGAAAAAAGATGATTGCAACATCCGTTTCAAGCTGACTTAAAGGATTAGTTCACTTTTAAAAAAACTTTTGCTGATAATTTACTCACCCCCATGTCATCCAAGATGTGTATGTCTTTCTTTCTTCAGTCGAAAAGAAATTAAGGTTTTTGATGAAAAGATTCCAGGATTTTTCTCCATATAATGGACTTCATTGGGAACCAAACAGTTCAAGATGAAAATGACAGTTTCAGTGCAGCTTACCAGACGATAAACGACACCAGACGATGAATAAGGGTCTTATCTAGCGAAACGATCGGTCATTTCAAAAATAAATAAAAAAGTTTAAGTTTTATAAGCACAAATGCTCGCCTTGCTCTGTTCTGTGATGTGCGTTATTGACTCACGTAATACGCAATTACGTTGAAAGGTCACGGCACGCATAGGCGGAAGTACCGAGTCAGTGTTTACAAATGTGACGAAGGAGGACCATATACACATATTCAAATGTCTTTGTGTCAGTTTATCGTTTAAAATGCCTATTTCGTGTGCGTATCCTGGGTGTTTTAATATTAAAAAGGCTAAAAGAAAATTTTCGTCAGGACAGAAGCGTGACCTTTTCAACGTAATTACGTATTACGATGACGTCGTGAACGCGCATCACAGAACAGAGCAAGGCGAGCATTTGTGCTTATAAAACTTAAACTTTTTTATTTTTGAAATGACCGATCGTTTCGCTAGATAATGAATCGCCCTTATTCATCGTCTGGTATCGTTTATCGTCTGGTAAGCTGCACTGAAACTGTCATTTTCATCTTGAACTGTTTGGTTCCCAATGAAGTCCATTATATGGAGAAAAATCCTGGAATCTTTTCATTTATTTAAAAAAAAACCTTAATTTCTTTTCGACTGAAGAAAGAAAGACATGGACATCTTGGATGACATGGAGGTGAGTAAATTATCAGCAAAGGTTTTTATAAAAGTGAACTAATCCTTTAAGGCAAACAAACAAACAAACAAACAAACCAACCAACCAACCAACATATTGGCCAGGGTAATAAAATGGCCCATATTTGGCATAGTTGTGCTACATGCAATTGTAGGGCACCGCACCTCTTCCACATCAGCAGAAACAATATCATCCTGCTCCTCATCACGTCCGCGGGCCGTCTGGGACTGGCTGCTGCGGCGGGGCTGAGGGTTCCTGATGATGTACGAAGAGGCTGATTGACTGGAGCTGAGTAGCACAAGAAACCATCAGGATTAACGACAACTTGATTAAGATCCATTAGAATACTTTGCAAAAGCGTCAGTGTAAATTTAATGGAATATTTCACCCAACATGTTTAATTCTGTCATCATTTACGTATTTCATTCCAAACCTGTATGCATTTCTTTCTTCTGCTGAACAAAAGATGATATTTTGAAGAATGCTGAAACAAAACAGTTTCAGTTCCCATTGACTTACATTGCATGGACAAACAACAAAATGGAACCAAAAGTCAATGGGAACCAAAACAGTTTAGTTACGAACTAAAATATATTTTTTTGAGTGTTCCATAGAAGAAAGTCATACAGGTTTGGAATGACATGTGAGTAAATTATGACAATTTTTATTTCACTGCAATAGCTGCAGTGTAAACCCAATGGAATAGTCCACCCAAAAACGTTTTAATTGTGGGGTGGGGGCAAAAAATTTAATTCAATGCAATTCAATAATGATTGAGAGATGTACAAACAAACTAGAGATGCACCGATTACAATTTTCTAGGCCGATTCCGATTTCCATAGAGTTTGACCTGCCGATACCGATTTTAGCCAATTCCGATTTTATTTTTTCTAACCACTTTTTTATTTTCAATAACACAAATATTTATTTTCTATATATATTTATTTTAAAACACCATATACTTTTACTCAAACTCAATAATAAAAACAAGTTTAAATGGGTACATTTTCTAAAAATATTTTCTATAAAGAGTCTTCATTTTCTTTTCTGACATAGCCTACTCCAGTTCTTGTTAAAACACACGACATGCAAATTCTGTGCATTTTGGGCACTTTTAAATCCTTTTCTTTTTTTTCTTTTTTTTTGTCCATCAAAAGTGTGCTTTCACTTTAATTGAGCGTGAGCAGCGCAGCAAAAATAGACAGCACCGAAACCGCTTCACTGCTGCTCACGCGCTGCTCCCGCTCCCGGTGTGAATGCACTCATTGATTAACATGCAAGCCGGAAAAAATACGCACCGCTCAGACTTTGCGGTGTAAACAAGGGGTGAAACGGCCGTAATTCACGAGGTTTCCTACATGTGCGCTCCGTGTGCACGTGTGATACTGATGTTGCGCAACATTAATCATGCGGCGCCCGAGTGCATTTGACCGGCATAAAATCGGCATATGTCAGACTGACCGGCCGGTCACCGGTCATGGCCGATCACGTGAAAATCGTCCGGTTCCGGTCAAGCGCCGGTCAATCGGTGCATCTCTAAAACAAACATTACTCAAAAAAGCATGTAGTATCATATTTGATATTAAAATGATGCATGGATTTATTACAAATATTAATTTTTAAATTAAAAGCTTATAATAAAGCTCATGTAGATTCATTAGTTTAAAAAAAATTAGAAACCCCAAAGACCATATAGCTCTAAAAAGTAATTATTTTAATCCATGGACACTCTTAGATCCAGTAAATGAAAACAGTTGTGAAGAAAAAAAAAAAGAAAAAAAACCTGTGCACGGCCAGCTAAAGCGTCACCCACCTGCTGGACTGATCCGGGGAGGGTCGTGGTGGCAGCGGCTCCACAGAGAAGAGCTCCTCACTGCCCTGCACAGCATCAATGCTGGTACTGGCCAGAGTGAAGGGCGCTGTAGGACGAGCGATACCCATGCGCACCGGCACAATCAGGGACTCTGCCACATTACAGAGCTCTTCCACTGCATATGGCAACAGCGCCTGGAAAACACGCCTGCACTTCCCGATGGGCTGAGGGATGAAGTTGCTGAAGGAAATAAACAGGAGAGAGAATATGAACAGTGTGATTATTCTTTAGAAAGGCTATAGCATGAAAAAGGCAGATGTTACAAACCAATGGTTTATTCGATAACTGCATGAAGGCTCTGAGCTGTACAACGTCTGTCACATAATCAAATGTGGGCTCGACAATAAGGACTGCCTAGAGTAGTCTTTCACTTTTAATTTACACAAAATTATATAAAAATGTCCTCCATGGTGAGTATCCTTGTAAACAATCAGTTATGAAAAGATTTTTTTGCTGCATAAAGCATTCGATTTTATATATTGTTTTTAAAGTCAATATTTTATAAACTCCTTTGTGACTGACTACAGTACACAGCAAAGTTCAGTTAAATAAGGCATACTTTTTCTTCTTGGAGGATGCCATCTCCACACTGAGGATGACAAACACTCGGGCCACAGAGCGCAAGAACCTCCGTGTGACATTGATGGCCTCCTCCCTGCGGCCGGGGGTGTATTTATTCTGTAGCTCCTTCACCAGGGTCCCTAACAGAGTGTCAATAAACTGTGGAACAACAAAAACAAGAGAAGAAAGTTAGCACAACTCAATGAGTTGAGTACAAGAAACACAACAACATGAAAAGTTTTTTTTGTTTTTTCAACATGAAAACACAATTTTTCCATGACCTTTTCATTTCTCAAATAATTGGGATCAGTTTGTGAAAACTCAAAAGTATGATTTGATTTAAAAAAAGAATCATGCATCACTATGGCCTGATCAGATTTAAGGCATGTCCACACCAATAATGATAAGCTAACTACAACAACAACAACATTAGAACGACATATTTCTGTTTGATATAAGCGTTTGCAGCAGTTTTGTCGCCTGCCACTTTAAATGCTTGAGCTCTTTCTAAAAAAACAAAACAAATTCCAACGGTATGGTTTCTCTGTGCCGTTATCGTTAATTGTGGTGGGAACTTTTGCTGTTTCTAAACGATTTTTAGAACTATATCGTTTTCATTATTATAGTTATCATCCTTGGTGTGAACTGGCCTTTACTCTAAAATATTTCATCAGCTAAGATTACTATTATGTAAGCAGATACATTTTACTTTCATAATTGACAAACTTTACAACATTGACAGTTATTGAACTGATTCAACACTGAACTGACCTTGAGCTGAATAATGACACTATTGTCTTCTGTAGAGTATCTTTACAGCAGAATGACTCATATTTGAGGAAGTTTAAATCATTTAATGTTATTTTCTGTTTATTATAGTGAAGCTGCTCTGAAAATCAAAGCACTATATAAAAAAAGGTGACTTGACTAGAGCAGAGCATAACTTCAAAAATATACAACAGAGACTTTTCCAGGTATGGAAAAAACAACAGCGGTTTCTTCCACTCACAGTGATGTCTGGTGCACACTTGACAATGAGGCAGTGTGTAAAACAGTCCAGCCTGATGGTGCCGCTCTGCTGGTTCAGGTACATCTGCTCCTCCGGTAAAAGGTGAGCGATTCTGCTGCTGGCGCTTAGCCTAGAATGATACAACAGCAAAAAAAAGTCCTGAAAGCTGAATGGGTCCAATGTAATTTGCCTGCGGTGATAGTTAAATGTTCTACTTACGGGTCTTTGTTTTCCTGAGAGCCAAACATGATCATGGACTTCAGCGCATTCCAGTCCTGCAACACACGCTCTAGAGCCAGCTGGGCAAAGCGTGGAGGCTCCAGGTCATGATCCGGCATATCAGAGTCTGAAAGACAGAGACACATTAAAAAAAAAAAAAACACAAGACAACAAAACTTTCTCAACAAATCGTGCATAACAAAATCAAAGACATGTTAAGAAATACTTGAAAAGTTGAGACATTATCTTGAGAGCATTTCTTTATTTTCATACACTGTGGGAAAAGTTAAGAATAATTCAAATTCTTGAAAATAATCTTCTTAAAAATCATTGTAAATAATTTGTTAAAGGTAGCATAAAATCTAGTTCTTAAATCCTCAAATGCAAGATGTTTAATTAATTTAGTGGGTGGTTTCTAATTAATTGTGTAATTTAGCATTACAACATGACACTACATATGCAGGATTTGGACAATGAAACTGAAACATCTGGTTTTAGAACAATTTATTAGTATGGTGTAGGGCGTTTTCAGGAAAAAAAAATTCTGACTCGCTCCTCCACAATACCTAAAAAATATTTAGATCTGGTGATTGTGCAGGCCATGAGAGATGTTCAACTTCAAGTCTTGCGAATGACCAAAGGTTTGGCTATAGCAGCCCGACCATAAACATTGACTCTGGAGCTCCTGTCAAAGTTTTGGTGGAAACAGGAGAGTCGAGGTGCATTTAATTCTGCAGTGAGTTGGGCAGCTGTGGTTTTATGTTTCTTGGATACAATCCGGGTTAGTACCTAGACATCTCTGTCAGAAGCTTCCTCTTGCGTCGACAGTTACTCCAGTTGGATGTTGTTCGTCCTCTGTGGTGAATGCCCACATTACCCTGGATACCAGATCTCTCGATACGCAACAAAGACTTCCTGTCCTGGTCACAGATAAACCAGCGAAACGCACGCCAACAAAATGGAGATTGGCCACCAGTCCGCGCAAATATAGGTGTGAGCGAAACCAACAATACATTGGTCGGTGTTTCAGTTTCATTGTCCAAACCCTGTACATATTTACTCTGAAGTGACAACAGTTATCTATAGTGTAAAAAAATTATTGGTCATGATTACGCATGACTGCTGATTTAAAAATTCAGGACTAACTCAATTGGAGACCTTGCTCTTAATTTGATTGTGACCATTTTCAGCAACATTCAGCACAAATGATGCGCTCATACATAGGACGCGATCACTCCAGAAGCGCGCACACAGACAAAAGACGCATTCACACTAGAAAGGACGCAAAAATTTACAAATCGCTTCATCTTAAGACAGGCTCTTTAAAAGTGAAATTATTGGTGCATTTAAAAATACGACGCTGAGAGCTAAACACCCATCACACCAAAATAGTGTGCATGCTTTATGATTGCATTATTCTGCAGGCAGCCCAAAAATATGACCTTTGAAGTGTTTTTCCATTGAGTTGGTCATTGTCTTTGGCAAGAACCGCCATACAATTATGATAACCCCAAGGCCTATCATTTTCTTTATTAAGAAAAATAAGACGTTCTAAAGAAAATATTTGCGGCATTAAGAATTTCAAAAAATGCACTTAAGATTAGTTCCAAGAAGTTTGTAAGAATGTTCCTTAATCTAAACTATATGATGTTAACTATATTAAATCACCCAGCTCTACTCTGCTAAATGTGACTAAGGAATGAAGATATTAACACATTATAAACATTAACACATTATAAACATTAACATCATGATTTCCTGTAAAGCTGCTTTGAAACAATGGGTATTGTGAATAGTACCATATAAGGGCCTGTTTACACCTAGTTCCTTCGTGGATTTCTTTGATCGGAGAACCATCCGATCGTGAAAAGACCAGGTGTAAATGCCCTGTGAAACGCTTTCGAGACGGATTTAAATTCAATCACTCAAACCACTTCACGAGTTGGTTTCGGACGTATTCCAAATGTGTAAATGCATCTGGTTGTTGAAACCACATATGTAAATTTTACTCCCCCCCCCAAAAAAAAAAACATTGAGCGTGTTATAGGCTATATGACGTTATAGCCAGATTTGACATACTGAAACGCGCATAGCCGCAGATGAGTAGCTGAGTATCTCTTCAGCAAGCCGACATGCAAACTCGCAGACGCTCAACACAATCATCTTTATCAAAAGTAGTGAGACTAAATTATATCTTACCAGTGCTGATGCCGCTCTTTCTCCTATTGCGGTCTTTGATCTTGAAATTAGCTGATGATAAATAAAATGCAGCTCATATCTGTTGCTTTCGTTGATGTGAACTCCGTTAAATGTGCATATAGTGTGGGAATTGAAAACCGGATTTATATCAGTTTTGTGGAGACACATATAAGTGTAAATGGAACCGTTTTAACAAATCAGATAGCTATCCGATCAGTAAAAACACATGAAGTGACCAGGTGTAAACAGACCCTAAATAAATTTGACTTGACGACTAAGAAGACTTTCGTCAATCCAGCCCAGGTCACTTCCCTACCCAAAGACACACCTTCAGCGCTGGCAGCCTTCCGGTTCCTGTCCTCTCGGATGCGAGGTGGTCGATACTGGCAGTGTTCTACACTTTGCCTTGCAACAGTCTGCACCAGAAACAGCAAAATGTGCTCCCCCCTATCAGACACAAACAGAGAGGGAAAATATAGTTCAAGACACAGAATGGGTAACATGTCATTGGGGCAACATCAACTAGGATGTTACCCTAATGCACCATAAAATGGTTTGGCAACAGAAAGTTGGAGCAGGAATCAAAAGGTCTTTTTCCTTTTTTACAACAGCATAGTGCAATATTTCTTAGTGAACATACCTGCTGTTGGGAGTGGTAACCAGATTAGTGGTGGTCAGCAGTCTGTACAGCAGATCCAAACGAGCTGCTTTCTGGCCCGCGATAAGAGTCTTGCATTTACACTTCTCCCAGCAGTCACAGTATGCGGTGGGAGACGTTCTCTTCAGTCTGGAGATGAAACGAGGAGCATGCATTACTGTTTTAAAGCCTAGCGAAATATGTTGCTGTCTTCGAGAGGGTACAGTAACTGAAATGTGACTTATTAAATTGGTCTCGACATGATGCTAAGCTAAAAACACAATACTCACTATGACAAGCATAAAATAGTCCAGTTCAATAATCCATTTATTTAGATTACATGATCTTTCTAGATGCTTCAGTATTTTTGAAAAGTACAGGATTCAGTAATAAACCAACAGTAATTTTGTTACATACTTTTGACATTTTTAAATATTTATTCTTAGCTTTAAAATTGTATGCATGTATATATATACATACGTGTGTGTGTGTGTGTGTGTGTGTGTGTGTGTGCTCGTGTTTATATTACATTGTGGGGACCAAATGTCCCCACAAGTATAGTAAAACCTGAAATCACCTACATTGTGGGGACCAGCCAGCGGTCCCCATGAGGAGAACAGCGTATAAATCACACTAAGTAATGTTTTTTGAAAATGTAAAAATGCAGAATGTCTCCTGTGATGGGTAGGTTTAGGGACAGGGGCAGTGTAAGGGGACAGAAAATACAGTTTGTACAGTATAAAAACCATTACGCCTATGGAGAGTCCCCACAAAGATAGCGAACCAGACGTGTGTGTGTGTGTGTGTGTGTGTGTGTGTGTGTGTGTGTGTGTGTGTGTGTGTGCGTGTGTGTGTGTGTCAGTTTTAGTACTTAAATTTATTTTATTTCAGTTAGTTGCCAAGGCCATATTTCTAATTTTCATTTTAAGTTTCATCAAACATTTATCTCAGATTTACTTAAGTTAACAATTTTTGATAGATAGCTGGTTTGTGGTGGAGATTTTGGCGCAATATGGCTTCCCTCGCATCATCCAGGCGGATGCTGCACATTGGTGGTGGTTGAGGAGATTCATTTCCATATGTAAAGTACTTTAAGTGCGGAGAAAAGCACTATATAAATTTAGCTAATTATTATTATAGATGTAACAAAAAAAATAACAACACTGGATGCAATGCATTCCAAGAATTTCCTACTTCCAGAAGAACACATGTGGTGAAAATTAAAGGATTAGTTCACTTTTTAAAAAACTTTTGCTGATAATTTACTCACCCCCATGTCATCCAAGATGTCCATGTCTTTCTTTCTTCAGTCGAAAAGAAATTAAGGTTTTTGATGAAAACATTCTAGGATTTTTCTCCATATAATGGACTTTACTGGAAGCCAAACCATCCAAGGTCCATATGACAGTTTCAGTGCAGCTTCAAATGGCTTTAAACGACAACAGACGATGCATAAGGGTCTTATCTAGCAAAACGATCGGTTATTTCTAAAATAAATAAATAAAAAAGCGAAGTTATATGCCTTGCTCTGTTCTGTGATCCGCGGTCGTGACTCTCCTGTTCGAACTCGTTCATCAAAATGAACGAATCTTTTTTTCGAGTCATTTCGTTCATTATGTTCGTTGAATGAATGAAATGACTCAAAAAAAGATTTGTTCATTTTGATGAACGAGTTCGAACAGGAGAACAGAGCAAGCCGAGCATTTGTGCTAATAAAACTTAAACTTTTTTATTTCTTTTAGAAATAACCGATCGTTTTGCTAGATAAGACCCTTATGCATCGTCTGTTGTCGTTTAAAGCCATTTGAAGCTGCACTGAAACTGTCATATGGACCTTGGACGGTTTGGCTACCAGTAAAGTCCATTATATGGAGAAAAATCCTAGAATGTTTTCATCAAAAACCTTAATTTCTTTTCGACTGAAGAAAGAAAGACATGGACATCTTGGATGACATGGGGGTGAGTAAATTATCAGCAAAAGTTTTTTAAAAAGTGAACTAATCCTTTAAAGTGTCAATTTTGCACTCACTTGCAGTCGTGACCCTTGTGGCAAACCCTGGCACATTCAGTGCAGCAGCACAGTGACTCCAGCAGGCCACAAGTTCTGCACTCAAAGATATCCTGCAAACAGACAAGTTCAGTTAATCTCACAGTACCACTCTATGAAGTCATTTAGATCAGTGCTTCTCAACTGTTTTTAAATGTAAAAAATACATTTTCAAATCTTCAAAACAATTACAAATCTTTTTTTTTTTTCATTTAGCAATAAAACAAAACATGTATTCATATATTTATGAATAATACCAAATACTTTAAATTTCAATGGTTCAATTTAAGGAGACAGTAGTTCATAACTCATCAGGGTAAACAAACCATGTATATCCTTTCTGCAAATTAACTGTATTTTAACGTCATTACAAGCCACTAGTTGAGAACCACTGATTTAAATTAATTACACTGGTGGCTTGGAGGATCTTTGCATTGCTCATTGACCCTTTTCACATTTCCAAGGTTCTCAGCAGCAGTCATAGTTGGGCAAACGTATATTTAGCAATAAACGGAAACTACAACAAACTATATTTTTGTATTTCCATTTCCAATATCAAAAGAAAAATAAAGCATTTTCACGACTTTCCGAGTCTGATTACTATGGTGAGAAGAGATAAAGATGTGGAATTTGCTGTCACGCAGCAGTGTTACGTTTTTTTTTTTTTTTCATTTACTGCCAATGAGTTTTAACACGAAGTATAGCATTATAAATGTATATGATTTTTATTTTTATTTTTTTCAAATGAAATTCTTTACCATATTTCCGATGTTGATAACTCTGAAAACCCAATCACAGTCTGCGTAAAGGCTGTGGCGTTTGTACCTGGTTGATGTGTTCTGCTCCAGTCCAGGTGAAGCTGCAGGTGTCGTTACAGCACAGGACGTAGAGGGGAGAGTCATCTGGATTGGTGCCTGAAGGACAGATCATCTCCATGAACACAGACGTTGCATCCTCTTTCTCTCCAAGACCCGGTTCACCTGCACAAGAACACAAGATCCTAAAGGTCTCTGAATGTTTTGAAACACGCATCTAATTTAGTTGAACTGCATCGATGTACTTACCTTTGGCTATTTTTTGTGCTGCTTCTAAAACAGTAATGGCTGCTGGGTAAGCTCTCCCACTCACCGCCAACATGAAGGGAGTCATTCCACGAGCATCCCTACAAAACAACAGCAATACAAACACTCAAAGACAGCTAAAAAGAGATTGGCTATCATTTAGAGCTGCGGCAGGGCCACGTACTTGGCAGAGAGCAACTCTCTTAAATGAGGTCTCAGGACGACGCTGTCACACATTAGCTTCAGTATCAGGTGAGCGTTGGCCTTACGGTCTTTAGACTCCACTACTGATGGTTCAGATGAAGGTCCTTCAGAAGACACAAGAGAGATTGAAAACTTGCTTTAAAAAAAAATGGTTTTACATGATGGCACAGAGTTAACCCAAAAAAGGCTTGCAGGTCTATTCTAAATCTCAGTATCAGGGTTAATATTGAAACCTAAAACCATTTTGGTACTTGAAATAAAATGTACATTAGCTGAAATGTATATATAAATAAAATCACAAACAAAATTACTAAAAATAATAAATAAAATAAAAATTTAAAACAAAAACTATAATATCACTGATACTAAAAATAAAGGACAGATCACAACAATGACAATAACGATAAAGATAGTTTTAAAAATCTAAATGTAAAAAAAAATATTCAGAGTTCACACCACAACTATAATATATAAATCTACTAAAAAGCTATTGAAAGATGAAAAACTTTAACAGAACCCATCCTGCTTTAAAAGCCTCAAGCATTCAAAGTGGCAGACAACAAACGCATTTATAAGCAGAACAATACCATCCATTAGTGTGGATGCTAATATAGTTATAGTCATCTCTCTTGATGTGAATGGCCCTTAACACTGTCTGATTGGGTCACCACTTAATGTCCAAAGCAAAATCTGGGTCCTGGAGCAAAAACAGCTGAGAACCACTGCTGTAGAGTCCTATGGGAGGCCGGTTCACGTACCTGGGATGGTGGAAGTGCTGGGTCCCTGGCTGGTGCCTGTGGAAGCAGTGGTAAGGGAGCCCACTGCAGGGGCCAAGATGAAATCAATGTCACCGTCTAGCGGAGAAAATGGTTTTGTAAGACATCAGGCTATAGCATGCATGCAATATATCTGTTACGAGATATTTCCAATGGTATCTGTAATTGTGTGATGTACTCCGTTATGTGGGAAAAAAATCAAAATAAAGTGAAGGGAAAAAAAATAAGGAAAAAAAAAATAATAATAATTTATATATCTGATACGGCCCAAGAACTGCTGAACTCACCAGGATCCATTGGTGGAGGGTCTGGTACCCAGCTGGGAGGCGCAATAGGGGGTGAAACCGGGTCTTGGTGGTCGCTGGACGAAGGGCCGGATTCGTGACGGCCCAAACCTGCAGCGCGGAGTGAGCGCCTCATCATCTCTCTCAAACGCAAGCTACAGAAACGAGAATAAAATCAAAAGTGAATTGACCGTACAATATCGACAAACAAATATAAACGGTATAGCCTTGCGCTTGCAATGCTAATAAGCTCATGGGTTCGATTCCCTGTGAATACATGGACTGATAAAATGTATACCTTGACAGGGTTTCTGCAGTTTAAAAAAAAAATTAAGACTTTGAGGCACAAATAAAATTAATACTGTATCCATAGAGAGAAAACCAACACAACTAAGTTTAAAAGACATGTTTTATTCAATATAATGCGATATTAAGCCAATGTTAAAAAGCTGATATGGTTAAAAGTGTCTGCCAAATGCATGAATGTAAATGTAATATCATTGAGTAATATAGATAATGTGTAATTTATGCATTTCCATGTGGTTCGGCTCCATTCTTAATTTTCACCAAAAATCTTTTAAGTTTGTGTAAAATTTAAGAGCATTTATTTTGTATTTTTTTATATGCTCCTCTGGTGAAATGTTTTTCTGTATCCCAGTGAATCTGAATACTGACCCCCGGCTGCTGGATGACCCTGTGCGGTTCCCGGAGCTGTTGCTGGATACCACTGAAATGGCATTGGCAATGGCCTCAACCGCAGACAGCCTCTCAGCGAACGTGTTCCTTTCAGACCGCTCTGCTTCTGAAACACATCGTACATCAATGAAGTCATCTCAGGCTTTCATAACCCTCTAACATCAACTGTGCTCCAAAACCTAATGTGTTGCCTTGCTTGTCATCTCAGAAAACAACTACAAATTGTCTATAAAGCTCCCCGTTATAGTGATTGTCATCAATTAAAATAAATACTTAATGAAAAAGTGTTTTATTAACTTTAAAAAAAAAAAATAATAAAAATGGTTAAACTAGGGGGGCAAAAAAACTTCTTTTTTTTTTATTATTTTTTTATTATTTTTTTACTTTTTTAAAAATGCTTTATTTCAGTTTGTTACGGTAACATTTCACATTTATTTTAAGTTGAACTAAAAAATAAAATAAAACTGAAATTAATAAGCTATATAGATGTTTAAAACAGTAAAAACGACAAAACATTTCTATAATAGTTTTGTGTTTAAAATAGAGATCATGGTTCAGAATAGACAACTAAATAAAATAAAAAAACATGTAATTTACCAGAGGTTCTAACAAAATGTTATTTTCTGCAGCAGTCTATTTAAAAAATGTAGAATTTGGAGGAGAAAAAAAACTAATCGGTTTGAATGAATGATTCAATGACTCATTCAAAGACTTCACTTGTGTCATTACTGGATGAATTACCTCAAATGATTTATTCAATAAATAATTATTTTAACAGTCTCGTCACCACCTACCAGCGCAACAACGTAATAATTACATCTTTATTTGAACTTTCAAAAGGTGATTTACTCTATTTTTGTCGTTACCGTATCCCAGTACTTCTGTGATCATTTGAATTACTGTAACAGAAATAACAATCCTGTGTGGTTTTTTGGAAGCCGTTTCATATCTGTGGGTCAGTGGCAGAGTGAATGCAGACCTGAATGTTCGCTGTGATCGTAATTGTCAAAGGTTTAATAGACATAGTCGAATCGTTGTCATTAAGGAATAAGATATCGTATCGAGACTGCTATCTTTTAACGATTAATAATCAGGCATGAAAACGGGTCAGGGGTAAAAAAGGTGAGAAGGATACGGCAGCAAAAAATTCAATCAACTTTATATATATATATATATATAAAAAAAAACACATATACATATATATATATATATATATATATATATATATACACACACATATACATACACGTACATATATATACACCGCCACTCCCACCCAAAAAAATAAATAAATAATTAACGAGTGAGTGAGGAACGAGCGAGAGTTAACAGATCCAAAAAAATCCAATCCAATCAACTTTATATTATATATATATATATATATATATATATATATATATATATATATATATATATATATATATATATATATATATATATATATATATATATATATAATAATATTAATAGCCATATATTGTAAAACAAATACACTGAAAAATAAAGGAAACTATCATAATTAGTCTTGTACTAATTTCTATACTTGAAAGAGTTTATTTCTATACTTCACATTAAAGATGTCATTGGGCCAGCCCAGTGTCAATCAAGAAAAGAACCAATGGGCCGCTGATCTACGCGTTTCATGGGGTGTCAAACTAGGCAGAATTTTTTTTGACCAATACATAATGCATTACACCGGCACACTAGCCTAACCCAGCGCCGCCAATCAAGCAAAACGAATGGGCCGATGTACGAGTTCTATGGGGCATTAAGACAAACCAAAAAAAAAAGTATGAGATGTATCAGCCCAAAAAGGACCGGACCAGGAATCTCCCGGTAGTCCCGATGGCATTACCTGTGGCCTTGCACCAAGCACTTATTGAGCTACGGTCGCGTCAGTTGACATGCCATCTCCTTTCCCCTCGATCTTTTTCCATTTGCTTTATTCATCTTTTTCGACGACAACTCACTAACTTGCTCGTTCCTTGCTCTGCGCTAACGGCCCGCTCACGATATTATATAGCCTACTATACCGCTCATTTTATTACATTGAGGAAATGCAGAAATGATTTAGAAACACACAAAAATATACCCAAACATTTTTATTTATCCATCGTTTTTGATCTAAAATTAGTCAAAATCACTGTGTATCTGACAGGACAGTTAACATTGTAAGCTAACTTGCCTCAAGCTTGCAGTCCGACGTGCAGGTCTCTGTTCGGCAGTGTCCAGTAAGTTTCAGACTCGCGGTGTAAAACACTTTGAAAACCTCTGCCCTACTCTGACTCGGATTCGCTGTCAGGTATCGGCGTTAGGAATGATGATTGGTTTTTTAAAGCTGCGAAGTTTATGGTAACTATAGAGATATAGCGGGTAAGATATACCCCCCCACCCACCCAAAAAAAAATTCTCATCGGATCTGCACAAATCACGTAGGTGACCCATTTTGCTTTTAAAACGGCGAATTTCGCCGAAAGGTGAGGAGTTTTCATGCCTGAATAATGTATATAGTATATAAATTATACTAAAATAACAGTATAAAAACACAAGCTTACCTTCCTCCTCCTTGGTTTCCTTGTTGCTGACGGGGAAGCAGACGGAGACGCAGGCGTGGAGGACGTTGCGGTTGCCGTCGCAGCGGTGGCTCAGCAGAACATCCAGAGCGTGTGGGTTCTGCTCCAGCAGCATTGCTTGCTCCAGACTGATCAGGTATTGCCTACACGCCTCGTAATCACAGCGCAGCACGTGCTGCATCAGCGTCTGCTTCTAAAATGTAAAAAGCAAACAATATATTAACCGGATTATTTACTCGCATTCTGTAATTTAAAAAAATCTCCCAAATTTAAGGTAATATGTCTTAAATATCTTAAGTAGTTTTTATTTAAGGCTTAATATGATTGTTAAAATCTTCAAAAGTGTTATTTTAGGTGATGATTTAATGCAATTAATATGAGCACTACACATTTTAATCTTTTTTGAAGGAACAGCTGGAAGTAGTACACTTCCAAACATTTCAAAATAACTGTCTCGGTGTATTTTGGGATTGCTCATTTAAAGTCCTGCATTATACAGAACTTTTTTTCTGATTATTATTTTGGTGTGTTTTGGTTATTCAAAACTGTATCTGGCATTTAATGTAATGTTTAAAATATATATAATTCCATAATTCAATCTATACAGTTTGAAACAGAAATTTTCAAATCTAATTTACTTTTTGTGTTAAAAATTTATTAGTTTTGCTAGTAAATTTCTCGTTAATTAAGGAGAACCAATTATTTGATACATTTTAAATGCACCCCTGAAGTTCTTTACGCACTCCTAAATGTTTCTAAATAATGTTTAGATTTTTATAAATAACTTATGTCTATTCTTTAACAGGCTGGCGTAGTATACCTCCACAGCCATGATGATGATGGCTGCCTTCTTTTTGATTGTGGAGTTAGTGGGAAGGTTGGCAAGCGAGTGAACTCCCATGCCTAGACTGGCAATAGGCGGCAAGTCTAGCCAATCAGGGTCACGTATTCCACCCATACAGTCTTTAGCCATGGGATAAATGGTGCCGTTACCATCCCTCAGAATGATGGGAGACTCCTGAGTAATATGCAAACATGAGAAAGTTAAAACAGGCAAAGAGAAATGGAAAGTCTCCTCAGGTGTATGAAATATATCAGGCTGTGTGATGGTCTCACCTGGCCAGCAGTGAAGATGGCCACATTACGCTCACTCTGGCCGAGAAAGGCCAGGTTACTGGTAGGGAAGTGATTCTCCTGCTCGGCTTTGCCGGTGGCTAAGTCAAAGACACAGTATCGTACCCAGCTGCCTGTTTTCAACACAGCATGAACTCCTGCAAGACATCAGAGCCATTAATGACAGGGCAAATTCACAACAAAATGAAGTCTGATAAATCTGAAAACAGTAGTCACCTTTGGAGTCAACATTCACAGCTAAAATTTCTGCTTTTTCTGGGATACAAAGTTTTTTAAGTGTGCGCTGAAAACAGTCTGGAACTTTTGGTGTTCCACCAGTTTTAACAACCTGTTCAAAAGGGGAACAAAAGTCTCTCAGTTAAAGATTCAGTCATGTTTGTTTTCATGTTTTCATATTTCAATATCTATACAGACTAAAAGGTTTTCAAACTGGGGTCCAGGCACTTATCAAAATATATTTGTAATATATATCATTTTAACATAATATATTCAAATTAGGGCTGTCAAATGATTAATCGCGATTAATCGCATCCAAAATAAAAGTTTGTGTTTACATAATAAATGTGTGTGTACTGTGTATAATTATTTTATATATATATATATATATATATATATATATATATATATATATATATATATATATATATACACATACACATGCTTGTATATATTTAAGAAATATTTGCATGTATATACTATATATAGATTTATATATAATTTATATTATATATAAATATAAATATTTTATATATAAATAAAAAAAAAATCTTAAATATATAAATGCACGTGTATGTATTTATATATATAAAATAATTATACACAGTACACACACACACACATTTATTATGTAAACAAACTTTTATTTTGGATGCGATTAATCACGATTAATCATTTGACAGCCCTAATTCAAATACATAAAAAGATTACACACGATTAAAGCGAAAAAATCTTTATCGTTCGCCAATATAACCATTTCATTCTGCTTTCTAAAGACTAGTGAGACATTTGTGATTATTTTAAACTATTGACAATTAAAAACAGTTTTGTGGAAAAAAAAGTATTAATATCACATACGCCGTCGACTAAATATTTTCCAGATAATATTTTAATAATTTGCTTCAGGACAATGATAGTATAAAAGTATATTTATATATCTCAAACAGTAAGTTTTATAAAAAAAAAAAATTAAAAAAAATTATAATCGACAAAACACACAAATGCCTTTTTAAATTTTAGGAAGGTTTTAAAATTTCTCCTATTATATTTCTCCTCGCATAGAAATATTTAGGGTTCCTTGACATTCAAAATAGACAAATTTAACATTTGCAATAATTTAAACAATTAGACAATTCACAGCCTGAGACCGTTTTGACAACCATAATTTAGGCCTAAAATTGTCAATTTATCCATAAAAATGGCATTTTTAATTATCCACCCATGCTTTTTAAGATTCTGCCAATGATAGTGTGCTTTTACAGCTGCAAGTGTGTGTTTACCTGTAGCTCATCTATTCTGAGCAGTCGACAGTCTTGCAGCAGTGAGGAGGGGTCAGAGTCAGTGGGAGCTGCGCTCTGGCTGCTCACGCTGCTCGACGTCCCTGGAAATTTCACAGCAACATATGCACCATCGACTTTTAGCACCTTGAGTTCAAAAGAGAGAACTGTTGCAAATGAGGTGTAATAGCAAAGCATCACACATAGACCAGAGATAAAACAGACAGGAACATCAAGTGTCAAGAAAAACAGTATGCTTACATAAATGTCATCTATTATAATTGGGAAATTCTTATTACATGAAAAGGTTATGCATTGCAAAAATGAGGATAATAATTAAGCACAGTGGAGAAATATAATTCGCTTGTAGTTATGGTCTCCACTGGATCAAGCTGGTGGCCTGCACCCACCTTTCCCACGGGGACGTTTTTAACGTCCTCCACGAAAACGACCTCTCGTAGAGGCCACTGCTCCTCATTCACCTTCTCCTCTTCTTTTGGAGCCGGTGTTGAGCGCCTTCGCTCTGTAGCACAGCAGGTAATCGGTTAGCAAAGACAACACTGCAGCCGCATCTTAGTATCTTTTGGCATCTCACAAAAGATCAAACATGAATGTTTAAACGGCTCTAGTTAAAGCCAGCTGTAAGCTGAAACTCTATTACAGCAAGCCACCACTGGTGAATAGGGTAAAAAAACAAAGCTTTCCCAGTGGATTGATTACATTAAGAATTGCAATAAATATATATATATATATATATATATATATATATATATATATATATATATATAACAAGTTTTCTGAAATGCCATGTTTAATTATGTAATTTACACATTATCCAATGAAAGATGCAGTAATTTGCATACACTAACTGAACAGAAATAAAGCTTGGATTAGGCGAGGTTTAAAATTCCCGTTTCATTTTGTTGCCATTTTACAGTAAACGGTTTTAACAAGGGATTTCTGGTATAACTTTTTAAATCACTCCAGAAAATACTGTCAGAAAAAAATATATTTTCACCATGTTTTTAGGAATAAAATGTATAAAACCAGGCACCCTTGAGGATACAGATAAGAATAAAACCATAAAGTTTGGTGTATGTAAAGCTGCCGAAGTGGCGATTTCAGACTCGTAAGAAAACGTAAAAGATACGTACAGCAATTGAAATCTACAGGAGCAAATAGAGTGCAATAAAATAAATACTTAAACATGTATTCTGCATGTTTTCTTTTCACTAGTCTGAATAAATATTATGAAAACCAAATTGTCCTTAAACTACTTATGCATTTATAAAAAATAAAAAAAATAATACTTTAAAAAAAAAAAAGATGTGAGGAAGGCCACGAGAGTAAAGAGTTATACGTGTTATACATGCCCACAAAACAAAATCACCACAAATGCAGCAGACGCCTAATTGGGAGGGTGACCATTTCATTTAATACTGATTCTGGACCATCATTATTGTCAAGCCATGACTAGAACACTTATACTACAGAAAAATTACCAAAATGATAGTAGAAATGCACAGGGTAGTTTTTGGGCCCATATAAACCCTGTACAACTGCGTATGGTTTTAGCGATTCAGTGTACATACTATAGGGAAGAGAAGCACTGCTAGCGATGGAGGAAGTGTCACTGCATGTGGACGCTGGTGAGGGCGGAGGGCCCATTTCCGTCTTCACCAGCTCTGGCTTACTCTCAGTCCTGACGACAAGAACAAGCACACTCATCAGCATCTTATTTTTAGCATAAATACCTCCGTGAATGTGTATGGCCAGAGAAAAACAGCCATCTTACTTGGTCTCCTGTGTCTTGGTGTTCTTCTCCATGTTTTTTAGGCTCTCGGGTGAGCGGAGCTGGAAGCGGCAGCTGTCGTTCATGTTCCACACGGACTCCAGCAGGACGCCCACTTTAGGGATCCCCGCGTTTACGGAGAAGGCCACGGCACCAGCGTGATATAGAGGGTTATTCCTCAGGCACACCTAAGTGAGGAAAGAGTGCAAATCGCAGCCTTTGCGGTTAAAAAAATCTCGTTTTATCATACTGCGATATTATCGCAAATGAAATTAATCGTTCAGCCCCATCTCAGATGCAGGGCTGTGCCAGCTTTGCAGAGTAAAGATACAATTTTATCAACAACAACAAAAGTCATTAGTAACAGCCTAAAGTATTCTGATTGATATATTTAATCAAGCTATCAATCAAAAGATGACACAGATACATTTAATAAGGTAATTCTAAGAACTGAATTCTACAAATAAAGTACATTTCTGACCTCCACCAAAGCATGTTCCTCACCTGAGTTCCTACTGTGATGTTGGGTATAGAAGAGATGCCTGCACTAGACTTTGGCTTCTTGTTCTTGGCTCTGGCCTTTTCAAGCATCTTTTTTCGCTGACTAAAAGGCACAACACCCCTGGAGGAAAAAGAAATTCAGAATTTATTCACAGAACACAAGCACAATAGCTCAAACCAGGGTTACACGATAAATTGAAATAAGCCAAAATCGCGACATGGTTTGTGTGATTATCAAATTCTCGAAGGCTGCGATTTTAATTAAACTGAGTCATTGGAATGGTTGTATTACTTTTTTCGGGTTGAATGGTGGTCGTTTCGCACCCCCCCATCGCATGTGAGCCCTGCTTTAAATAAATATATGCACTTTGTTTTTCAGAGTGAAGTGTGGCACTGTACATTCACACGCGAGCAGCTCATTCGCCGTTGTTTACAGCCTCTCAAAGTGGCGCATCTCACAGTAAATGCTACATACTAACTTCATCTCTGCATCTACTCTGAGTTTGAGTCACTTTAACGTGCATTGTATTACATAACTTGTAATGAGAAGCAATGTTTGAAAATAAAGAAATTAAGATCTATAAATAAATATTACAGTTGTAATGTAAAAAATATATTTATATTAAACTGTAATATATTATATATTTATATTTTTCTTAAATAATTTTTTTTTTTTTATATAGTGAAAAATAAAAATAAAATATATATTTCTTTTATTTAGTATTTTTTTTAATATTTTTAATTAGAAATAATTATCCGGCCCCCAGGCGTGTCCACAACATCAAATCTGGCCCCCTTTAAAAAAAGGTTTGGACACCCCTGCTGTAAACTCACCACCAGTAAAGGCTGCTCTCCAGCTGAGCGCAGGTATACAGGGCACAGCAGTGCAGAGAGACAATGCGCTCTCCCTGCAGCTCTGGGAACGTTTGTGCTCCATGTTCTAGTTTAGCAGCAACAGTGCTCAGAGTTTCATCCACCCATGTCGCCACCTACACAATACAGATTGGTTAATGGAAATTTGAAGTCTGAGGACATTTTTGGTACGAGACTGTGCATCATTGATTTTTGCAACCGGCTCTAGCACAATCTTAGGTTACACTTTATTTTAATGTGTCCTTGTTACAATTATAGATAATTAATTAACTACATGAGCTTATTATAGGGTTAGGTTTGATTTGCGGTTAGTTGCATGTAATTGTGCATTATATAATCATTACTATAGTAACTACAAGTGTAACAAAGTAAAATAAAGTGTGACCCAATCTTACTGTATCTGCCAGCTCTTGTCATATGAATTTCTTCTCACCCACTCTCATAAAATGTCGTTAACACTTTACAATAAGGTCCATTAGTTAATGTTAATGCATTACTTAACATTAACAATGAGCAATACATTGCAGTATTTATTAATCTGTTACTTTAAATGTCCATTAAATAACAGAAAAAAAAACGTAGATTTCATTAATGTTTTAGAAAATTATGTAATTAACATCAACTAAGATGAATAAATGCTTTAAAAGAATTTTCATTGTTAGTTCATATTAACTAATGTAGTTAACTGATGTTAACAAACGGAACCTTATTGTAAAGTGATTTCAAAATGTTGTCTTACCTTGTTATTCTCTGTGGCCACAGTGGCTCGGATACTGTTGGCAGACAGGTGGGTGATCTTTTCATTGGTCAAGCCAAGGAAAGGGACACGGGGGTGATGTATAGAAGGATTCTATGAAAGCACAAGATTTATGAGATTTATCAAATTCTGTGTCAAGTCACCTTTATTTATATAGTGCTTTGTACAATACATATTGCTTCAAAGCAGCTTTACAGTAATAAACAGAAAAGTAATAATCAATGATGCAAACAGAATTCTGCTGTAGGGGTGTGCGATATATATATACTCTACGATATCATCGCAATTGTTGTTTTAACGATATGCTATCTGAAATTATCGAGTATATCCCTCACAAAAACACACCCAAACAGTGCACACAATACACTACGTGATGTAGTCTAGTAGGTTACACTAATGTGCGTGTGCATTAACGGTGACTTCCTGCCACCTACTGGTGGCTTTAATTTCCTATTTAACCTTTTCATTTTTAAACTAAATATCAATATTCAACGCTTTGTTTAAAACATCAAAACATTATTTATGCATTTGTAACTGCAGGTAACCCTTGTGCATCCTTATGGACATAGTCTTTTTCAGGGGTTTTTTAATTATTTTTTTATAACTTTGCCTGTGTTCATGCTAACTGCATAAAATTAGGCTCAGGTGTGTATTTTTATTACAATTGTACCATTTCACCCCCATTTCCTTTAAAAAATCTTTTTTGCACCAGGTACACAAAATCGTTCCTCTCAGCGCCTTTTGGACAAAAATGTCTGCATTAAAACCCATTAAAACTGCCATTTTTAATCCCAGGGCCATTTAACTATAAAATGATGCGATCTTTGTTAAGAGGCTTTCATTCTGATGGCAAGGCTTCAAAATGTTAATTGTTAAAAAAAATGTATTCTGATGGCAAGGCTTCAAAATGTTAATTGTTAAAAAAAAATACCAGATGGTGCGAGATTACCAGATTTTTTTTTTTTTACTTTAGCAATAATCTGCCACAATGCCATCTGCCATTAATTGATGCACAAGTGTTAAATGCATTCATGCTCCTATGCGCTGCATTAAATAGTCTGTGTAAATGCATCTAAATGCCACTTCAGATGCAGATTCTGTGTATCTTCTGCTTTGCAAAGATGAATTTTGTTGATACTGATTTCATTTGAATGGTAACAGCCCTATTGTGTGTATTATTCTAATTTATTCTAATTCTAATTTTAATTAGGTCAGAAAAAAAGGTACCAACACAAACACTCAGCAAAATATTGTCTAATTATCGTTAGAATAATCCCATAATATATCTCTATCCCAGAAAATAGAGATATAATTTTGTGTCAATATCCCACACCCCTATTCTGCTGTAAAGCAGGTCTAAAAACACAACAGCATCATTGATCAACTGAAGTCAGTTCAATCTAGTCTGATACGCATTGCGAATCTTACTTGTGCATTTCTGTAAGGTTCAGGCTCATTCCACTTCCACTGGTAGAGTTCTCCTTTGGTACTGACGGCAATCAGTTCCGAGTACAAAGCCCCAATGCTGACAAACTTTGTTACATAGTCCTAAAGGATCACACAACCAAGGATATAGATCTCAGCAACTATACAAATAAATTAATTCCAGGAAATTTGAGACTAATAATCTAAAGTGTTATCCAAGCAGGCTGGCCATTAAATTGAAAGGTCAAATAAGGATGTGCAAAAAATCTAGTTTAAAATGCTCATACCAAGTTCTTAGAAAATGCAATCTTAAATTAGTTTCTGAAAAATGCTTATACCATTAAAAAGTTGTGATTACCTCCAAAAATCAGGGCTAATGTTGACTAAAAATAAAACAACCATTTGTTACTTGAAATAGAATCACCATTAATTGAAATAAAAAAATAAAAAAATGTTGTTTCGCTAGTTGCCAATGCAACATGTCTCATTTTCAATTAGTTTAACAAGACATACTAAAATAACTAAAACTGAAATAACTTAATAAAAATAAGTACACTGAAATACACCAAAACTTTCAAATTAAAATAAAAACTGAAAAAAATAATAATTCAAAATATTAATAAAAACTAATCACTTTCAACTTAAAATAATTTGACATGTGAATCTGAACTAATCTTCAAATGTCATAAAAGGTCAAATACGATATTTTAAAAAAAACCTGACCTTGACATCAAGTACTGAGAATCTAAACAGGTGTTATAGCCACATTACAACAAAATGGCTTTTCCTAACACCACTCGAACAGGCTGACCAGTTTGCTTAATTTCTTTTAAAACAAATAAATAGAATTGGAAAAATAGAAAGAAATATTATGCCTAACTATTTCTTCATCATTTCAGCCTTTTAATAAGACTTAGGCTCCAAAAAAATAACAAATAAAATAAAATAAATGCAGAATCTGAAAACATGTTAATAATCATTGAACCAGAACAATTGACCCTTAAAGGAATAGTACACCCAAAGATTATGAAAATTCTGTCATCATTTACTGCCCATATAAATGGAAACCAATGGGTCCTGAAACTGTTTGGTTACCAACTTCCTTCAAAATAGCTTTTCTATTTTACAGAATAAAGTCAAAAAGGTCTGAAACTACCTGAGGTTGAGTTAATGAAAACTTTCATTTTTGGTGAAATTTTCTGTTAAATACATCACAACTTGAAATGCACCACAGTAACCGAAAGTCTGGCAATCTAGGGCAGTAAAGGCTTAAAGGCCCACCTTATCAGGCCACCACTGGAGCTCTTCCCCCAGAGTGACAGGGCTCTGCAGCGGCACGCTCTTCTTGTCAAGGCTCGGTTCTCCCTCGCGGCTGGTGGAGCCACGCTCCGCATCGAATGAGGCTCCATCCAGCCACCTCCTCTCTCGCAGCCTCAGCACCGACTCCCGCTCGCGGAGCAGTTCAGAGTCTCTCTCTAAGGGGAGAAGGAGAACTGGTATGCAATAGGGTCACACCAGTGGGATAACAGTAAGCCACTCTCTGGGAAAGACCCTCGGAATAGTGAGATTTCAAACAAATTAGATAGTGACTATTATATGTAATAAAAACGAATTCTGCTGTACTTCTGTGACACCAACCACCAGAAACAACTGACCGATGTGCCGTAAATGACACCGCTGGTGAAAAGGATCCATGACCATTTAGGTGATGATCCCTATTTTAAAAATGATTGGGCTACATCTAGACACTATACTGAGTAGTAAATGGCTTTGTCAGCTGCTGGGTTGCATTAGCGGTGGAAAAATCTTGCTGACGGGTGTCCAGCATTTGCTGAGATGTATGGGTATAAACTGCAGGGTCTTATTGGTGACTGTCTGCACTGCAGGGCCTTTCGCAGAGGGCTCATTAGGGGAAACGACGACTATGACCATGCAGGACAATTGGAAACTCTCTCAAAGCACAGACACTCACACACAACACAAACATGCAGCAAGGCATCTTGAAGTATTTGATAGCCATAGATGCTGGTTTATGAAAAAAAACATTTTAACATAATTCGGTTAAGTTATATGCGGTCTGTGTTTTTTAAATTTTTTTATGTAATGTAAAATAGAATGGGACATGCCCTAAACTCATTAAGAGGTGTTAAGTTCAGAATTTTAGTTTCAAGTTTGAACAATGCAACTTGACTCGTCACAATAGAATTCATCAGTTTTATAATGATTTCTAGTGTTTTGTTTGAAATTAAAGTGTCTCATCATACTGTTTTCGCATTAATAATTTTTTGGTTCAACATTCAAGTAAAAAAAAAAAAAAAATCAATAGGATCTTCCTCTTAGGTTTCATATCTGCATGGATGTGTTGCAAGTAGTAAATTTATATATTAAACTACAGCATTTACAATTGATGGTTGTGGCACAAGCAGTTCCACAAATCTTGCTGGATAACGTCATAACACGGAGTGTATGCAAGCATAACTGCGTTTTGCCCTTTACCTCGTGAGGAGCCGAGACGAGACAAGGAAGAGCGTCGGAAAGAGGGGTAGCCAAAGTAGCTGATATCCTCAGAGAACATGGCGTCTGCATCAATGATCACGCTAGGGTGGGCGGAGTGAATATCCGCGTCTAGAAGGGACATCAAGTCTTCTGTAGAAGTATGAAAGGTATTGTCAATGTCAAAGGTATTGTTGTTTGTTAGATGTGAAAATGTCACAGTATTAACTGTGACTCATATACAGTGACTGTTTACCTCCAGGTAAGTAGGACTCGCTGGCCGTGTCATCTCCATCATCTCCATCCTCATCATCTCTGCTCAGCAGGTTGTTTACAGCCAAGTTCACATCAAGGTTTGTGCGCTGCAGCTCTCGAATAATGACACTTCTGGACTTTCCCTGAAGAACCACTTGGGCCTGGTTAGAGAAGAGGCAATCGATTACGAAATTTCGCAGGTCACATAACCCCTGTGTGTGTGTGTGTGTGTGTGTGTGTGTGTGTGTGCTTGTTTTTGTGATATATGAGGACACGTGTATAATGACATGCATATTACACTGGTATTACAACTTACACGTGATTTATGAGGACATTGCATGAGTCTTCATATTTCAAATAGCTTAAAAAATATAAAAAACAATGTTTTTTTTTTAAAAAAACGTAAAAATGCAGCATGTCTCCTGTGATGGGTAGGTTTAGGGACAGGGGCAGTGTAAGGGGACAGAATATACAGTTTGTACAGTATAAAAACCATTACGCCTATGGAATGTCCTCATAAATCACAAAAACGTGTGTGTGTGTGTGTCTGTGTGTGTGTGTAAAACATTAAATATAAATGCAGGCTAAACTGTGAAGGTTTGAAATAAATAATATTTTTATAATATATGCTTCTCTAAGATTGTATTAATGTGAAGGCTATGAAACTTATATTGTAGTATTTATATTTCAAACCTTTACACACAATGTTTAGCAAGCATTTATATGTGTAAAATTATTTTCCAATAAAAAACGGGCAGTAAAAAGGCTTTATCATCAAATTAAGTAGAATAATATTATTTGGTTGCAGTCCTGGTTGTTTTACTAAAATTATTTCAGCTTTTTAAACTATATCTAATGTTTCTCAGTTGAAAATGAATGGCTGTTGAGTGTAAAAAAAAAAAAAAAAAGTTTGTGATTTATGTAAAAATTACATTTAAGTTACTAAATAGACCCATGGTAAGCAGATCCAGCTTAAGTCGTCAGAAATAATGAACAGGCCTCCAGAAGCAAGTGTTTACCTGAGAGATGAGCTCCTCTGGGATGACAGAGGCTGGTATTACCGGCTGTGGCTGACTGCCCAGAAGGCCGGAGCCTCGATCTCTGCCAGTGCGGATCACGCGGGTCTGTCTGCGTGAATCTCGGGCTGCTGTGGAGGACCGGCCTGAAGATCCGCCTCCTCCAGCACCTCCTCCACCCCCCCCTCCGCTCCCGCTGCCTCCTCCTGAGCCTCCGCCACCACTGCCCCCGCCGCCACTGCTGCCACCATTTACTCCTGAACTCCAGCGGCTCCTGTCAGGCACACCAACAATCAGGATCAGTAAACAGCCAACAAGATACTCTGATATTGATATTGAACTCCAAAGGACCACGATTAGGGACTAGTTTTACATTCCTTGAATAAGAGAGCATTAGGACTGATGTTTTTAAATAGTGTCTCTGATTAAAACTACATTGTATTTAAAAAAAAAAAAAGTGATAAAGTTGAAGTTTAATTCTGTGAATCAAGTTTAAAATTAATTTGCATGGGGACTCCAAAGCAAATTTTTCATATTTAAATGTTTTAGCAAAAACAACATGTTGCTATTACAAAATTATTAGGGCCGGGACTTTAACGCGTTAATTAAGATTAATTAATTACAGACTTTAACGCGTTAATTAACGCGATAACTGATTTTAATCGCTTATTTTTGCACCGCGGAACGTTTCTCACTGGATGAATAACATTCTCATTTTCCACTAGATATTTTCCTATATCTCATGTCGGCCCACTCTGCACCAGCTGACCATTAAGGAGCGAATGTACAGTGAAGTGACATCACTGCCAGATTCAAACTGTTTCTCGCTGTGGCTGAGCCAAAGACGGACACGCTCAGCGCTTGTCATAGGCGATCACAACTGTTCAGTGTTTTTAACCACATAATGTTTATTTTAGGTTTTAGACATTTAAATATAATTTATAGCAAAACAACACATTTATAGTTTGTAAAATACACAATGGTGTCTATGGAAGCAGCAATAACAACCCAAGAAAATATATTTGCCGACGGTTTTTATTCATATCAGACAAACAGTGTAAATAACTATAAAGTCAACTCTATTCTACTCCCAGTTCATCGGCCACTTACTTTCATGTATTTCGGGAGAAACTGATGAATTCACGCGCTGTAATAAATCCGACAGGAATCTCTGAACTGCGGCCCTAACACGGCGCCCATCTCACGTTACAGATCAAGATCATTTATAAAGATTTTTTAAACAACAAAACAAACTCACTTACACATATTTGAGAATCGGAAAAGAAAAAAAGTTGATGACATGGTAAGCAAGTTTTTTAATATTTAGAAATAAAAGCGCTACATCTGTCATGAAGTGCTATTTTGGCTGTGGTGAATCACGTGCCAAGCCTGACGCGTCACCCTGGAAACCTTTTTTAACTTAAAAAAACAGTTTACAGAAGGTCTTCCTACCTATAGGCTACCTGAATTTCTAAAATGTAGGCCTACTATATTTCTAAATATGCTATTGCTACATTTAATGGCAAAAACTGCACTGGTCTGCTGGACTTGGTTGAACAAAAATAAACAATATTTTGTTGCTTAAGCTTATGTATTCAGTCATTAGTCAATGGTATACTAAAAATCCATGTGAAAAAAATTACTTCACACTGTTCTCAGGTCAAATATTTATGCGATTAAAATGCGATTAATTAATTACAAAGCCTCTAATTAATTAGATTAATTTTTTTAATCGAGTCCCGGCCCTAAAAATTATACTAATATATACATATATAAATTTTTTTTATATATATATATTTTTTTTTTAATATTAGTTCATAAATGAAAATGATTAAATAATTTTACTTGTTCATTTGCACATTTTACTGCATTTTAAAATCTCCATTTTCAATCTAATTTGTAATGACTACTAAAAAATAAAATCTCTATTTTCTCAACAAAAAAAAAAGTTAAAAATTATTTTTATTACAATTGAGCTATATTGCCCAGCTCTACAAGCAGTTTAATTTTTCCTTAGAAATTTAGAGTTTACATATAAAAACCAAATATTTCTGGAAATGGGCTTGTAGTGTGAATATTTTCAGGAGGGGACTTTTACTGCATGCAAACAAAACACAGCAAAATCATCTTTAAAACAGATTTCTTATAACCAAAGGCACCACCGCATGTGAGGCTGCCAACATTACCTGATGGCTGCATTTCTGATAGCCCTGCCACAACTTACCCAAGGGTGTTGCCTGCCAGTCTGCCCAGTGTGTCAGAACCAGACAGGAACCAGGGCGGATCACTAGTCCTGCCTGGCCTGGAGCTCCTTCCTGCCCCTGAGACACTGCTCAACTTTGAACTGGAAACAAAAGATGGGAGATCAGTTACAAACCTATAGTCCCACATGTGGGACCATCACAGAGCCTGGAGACCCCAGGCCTACGAGCCAATCGGCCCTTTTGTACTGTGGGGCGACTAACATGGCGACACCCTTGGGAATCAGAACTGACTGCAGCTCATTCCTCAGGCAAGAGCTGTAGGAATGGCTGGCAGGGAACTGCTAAAAAGTTCCCCTAAATCATGTGCCATCATGCCCGCTAAATATTTTGGTCATATACAAACACTGTGGATTGCTTCACAAAAGGGGATTTGCACTGGGGCGACATAGCTTCAATCAAAAAAAACAACACGAAGAGAAACACTAGCCCACCTGCTTAGTTCAAGCAAAACACCACAAACAAACCACTGCAGCGGACAGCAAAGCCGGCATTATGTTCATAACAAGTTGTTTTGCAGTTTAGTTTTTCACTGAAGTTTTTAAATGCTCTTTTCAGACTCTGAAGTTTTGAGTTTCATTAGCTACAATACATTTTCATAGAAGATCTTTTAATTTAATACATATATAATAATAATAATAATCATGATATGAGCTCTTTAAAAACTGTACCAGCAAATAATAAATCATTTATAAGCAAGCATGTGTATTTGTTTTTCTATATTTCAATAATAAAAAAACATTGCTGATAAAACCAGACAACAAAAGGTAGCCAAACCTCTATAAAAATGTTCTGAAGCCAGTAGATTCAGATTTACTGAGTTACATCCATCTAAACAACAAAAGCCTAAATTTCACACCCTGTCATTAAGAAGAATATTATACAATATAATACAAAAGCATTTTCGCCATGCAACTATAGAAGGCTACATGTCTGGGATTATAACTGCATTGTATATAGTGTTTATATTTAAGTGCATTCATGCTACACTAACACAATAATAAAAAATAAACTTGTCTTCAAACCAAAGCCCACAACACAACCTTTAATCTAAACATATGAGGTGGGTTGAAAAGTTAACATACTTAAACCAGAATTAAAACAGAATTAAAACAAACTTAATAGGTCAAAATAAATCTAGAGCAATCATAACCGGAAGGGACAGAACTAATTTAGTTATTTTGCATGCCAGGTATTCATTTCTCACCCATCATTGCCATCAGGCTTGCCGAGCTCCAGTCGGTCAGGCTGGACAGCAAAGCTTATCCTGCAGATACGTCCATCCTGAAACAAAAAAAAGTGTATATTTTTTTCCACATTGCTGTGTTGATCAGACACAAACAGTCATTATTTAATTCACCCTCATTTCGTTCCAACATTACAATTTTTCTTCAAAGGAACAAAGCAAAAAAGCAGTACAGCAGTAGTAAAAAAGCAGTAAACCTTAACAAACATGGTTTGTGTGAACTTAATTTTCATGAAAAAAAAGAGCAAAAACAAGCAGACTGATTTGGAGCAACACAAGTACAAGAAAATGGTATAATATTCATATTTGGAGTAAACGGTTCCTTTAAAATAAGGAAAAAAACAAAAACCTAAAGCAATGAGTGATATTAATAACAGTGCTGCATAGTAAATGTTACCTCGAGGAGAAATCCAGCATGATTTGGTCCAACCACACACTGCTTAAGTTTGGCCTGCTCCAACGGAATAAGGTGTGGATGACTGCCGTGTGGACAGAGAAACGTTAGCCAAGTGTTTTTAGAAAACTCAATACTTCATTGATGTGGAAAGAATTCTAAAACCACTGGGCTTAAAACGTAAATACTTGGCAAAACATACCTGTTACAGTTGTATTTATTGAGCTTTTCCGACACTTCACGGAGCCTGTAAGACACAAAGGCATGCGATTAAAGACTCAATGTCCACAGTAAGTGCCTAAAATAATAATGTTTCACCCCAAATGAGCAACAGCCAAAACGTCTGAACTGAAACTGGCCAAAACCTTTGGAGGACTGAATATTATGGTTGAATAGAAAACCATAGGATGGAAGAAAAACTGAGAAACCGTTTATGGCAATGGTACGAGGAATTAAGTGGCCTTGTAGGTTATTTTACCCTTCACTTTACAATGCAAGAAATTATGTTAAAAAAGGGAAATCATCATTCTGCACTGTCATGTTTAATATACATGCATAATACATTTAGAAAAAGCTATTTCAAAAACTGAATAGTTCACTGAATACATCAGAGCACTGGAGATTGAAATAAAACAGGAGGCCTAGTTTAAAGTAAAAACAAATGACTCCTAAGTAGGGATGTTAACATGTTACATGTGCAAATGTAAGTTGTAATAGTTTATTTTGTGTACGCCTATCTATATCTGATTTATCTCATCTTGGATGCATTTGGTTAAGAATTGACGCTAAGGCGTGATCTTTAGCGTGCGCAGCTCAAACGGCAATGCACGACTAATAATGACGATTGGGACTGTCATATTACATAACATTATAAAGAGAACAATATTGTAATAAAACATTGTGAATTGTTTGGGTTTAGTTGCCGTGTCGCGTTGTTCCAGGAAGAGCGCGTCCACAACATGAGTCATTCTGAATGGCACGTAACTTAGTTCAAGTTCACTTGTGCATTCACATCCTTTTGGGCAGATATAATTTGTAATATGATGTTTATTTTGTATATATCCGATTAATCTCATATAGGATGCGTTTCTTTGAGTTAAATAACGTGCTAGCAAAGTGCTCAACGGTTATTCATTCAGCGTGCGCCGATCAAGCAGCAAAGCACAACTAATAATAACAATGATTAATTTGGGACTGTCATATTACATAACATGAGAACACTAGTTTATTAAATAGTTATGAATTCATTGGGTTTAGTTGCCGTTTTCAGTGCGTTGTTTCAGGAAGAGCACGTCCACAACAATCACATTCTGACAAGCACGCATCTGAGGTGGTGCTTCTGACACGTTGTATTAGTCGTTATATTTGATTATTAAATAATTCATTTAATTATCAATCACATCGAAACATTTTACAATCCTACTAGTCCTTTATTTAGATTAAAAACAATTCTCAATCATTTGGTGAGGAACATATAGTTTTGAGCAATATTTGCAGACCCTGTCATGCTGTTGGCCATATGTAGGGCCCTATTAATTTCCACGATCACGGAATCGTGGAATTGGCCAATTAACGCGGAATCTAGTGTTAATGCGGAATTTCGCAGAATTTTACATATTTGGAATGAAATTCGGTTTTTGTGTGGGAGAAGAACGTATGTCTGGGGAAAATGCAGACCGGGGGAAGCAAATCTGGGCGACACAACCCCTCCCGTCATTTCAGCTCCAATGACGGCATCAAAACAATGAAAGCATGGCGAAACGGCTCTGCTTTCGTCGGCGAGAAAGTTAAAAAAACTCAACGCTAAGCCCTCAGTACCGAGCAGATCGCACGTAACTTTTATGAAGTGTTTCTCACACATAACGTTAGACTAATTTGTGGAGGTGCGCCACAGAATCAACACCGGCCGCCACATATTGCGTTTCGTTAATTTTTTTTAACGCTATTTAAAGCACGCAGCATATTCTTTCAGTTGCATTTCCTTTCCCTGCTCTCCCTCCATGTCTGTCACACACATGTCTCTCTCTCACACACACACCGCGTCTGTCTATGAGGCGCCGGACTGGACAAAAGCGAAGCGACACTGCGCGCGAGAGAGACCGAGTGTGTCCCATAGGTGTTGAAAGAATACAAATGTATTAAATGTTTAATTTAGATTCCAATACCAAAGTATTTCAGGTTAGGATATCAGCTGTGAAACAGTTTCCAGCAAGAGAATCTGGCAATCCTGTTTTTGTCAGATTACTGAAACTCTTAATTGCTTCTTCCTGACATTCCTGTTTCCCTCTATTGTAAGCAGAGTACTGATACCCTTAGTCCTGTTTATTAACTCTCAGTGTCTGAATAGGAATTTGATTTGGACTGAAAGGGAACACAGTTTCAATCTAGAACTGGTTTCCTAAACCTGTTCCCATCATTCACATGCTTTGTAAGTCCCTCCCCTTTTAAGATTGTGAGAGCAAGATTGTTATAATTGTGAGGGAATTTGTCCCTTAGTTAGACTCGAGACGAGCGAGCTTTGAAGACTACAGCAACGAACAAGCTCGAGTGCAATAAAGAACCTGCTAAAGATACAATCGAGTCTCCTGGTTTTCGCTTCTGAATCTTCCACACTTTAGAAGAAATAAGTTCACTACAGTGTGTACGAGAGAGAGAGACAGATTGTGTCCGAGAGCGCGCTCGACAGTGCGCGAGAGAAAGAGACAGAGTGTGACTTTTATTTAAACTTATATAAATGCTAATATAATTTATTTTACTGGACAGTTTAAAGCTCATAACCATATTTTGTTGTTACTTGAAGTACTTAAGAGTGCAGTGTTATGTTGCATCATGCAGTATTTGTGCTGAAAAGTAAGAGTAAATGTCTGCTCAATAAATTTAAGGTAATTCCTATTTTATTTGTGTACATTTTAGTCATTAAAATTAAAAGCACACTCTTTTTACAACTAAAATAACAGTAAAGGGTAAAAAAAAAACTGAATTCCCCAAAATTAAAACGAAAAACAGAATTTGCAAAAATTAAAACGTAAAAAACGGAATTTGCAAAAATTAAAACGGAATTTGCAAAAATTAAAACGGAAAAAACGGAATTTGGGAAAAAATAAAACGGATTTTATAGGGCCCTACCACTGCAACAGACGGATATTGCAGTATTAAGGCTAACGATTACTTGATCGTTAATTTAAACGAAGATAGATCATGGGAATTTGTGAAAATGGACATCCCTACTCCTAAGTCATAGCTCGTCTCATAATATGTAATAAACATGTACTTGTAATGTTTTCACATAATATATGATCTTAAAATTTATCAGCAGATTAATCAAATTACGCATTATTTGACTCTTTAAGACACTACCTTTAAACTCAACAGGATTAAAAACAGCATATTTGTGCAAATACAAGTCGCCAATACATACTTTATAAATAATCATGCCTTAAGAGAAAGAAGGCCCACACTGAAGGTTATAAGGATACAACAAATATAAAACTTGGGTAATAATACAATTTAAGACAATAAGCGGTTCAAGCCACAATAGTGAAAGGAGAAAAAAGTAAATGAACAAAGGCTCAACTGGAAATCATATCTCTATCAAAAAACGATTTTATTGATGCATTCGATTTCATTAATGACTGTATGAAAATAAAGAGATGTTTAGGCCCACTTCAAACTAATCACACAAAAACAAATGCTAACAATTTTAACAAGGAAACCTGTGGTATAAATGCACTGTGGACAGATAACATACTTGGAAGGCCGCATGTTGTGCTGCAGCTTTCATATGAGTAAATGCAGATGCGCACCAGACAGAGACATATGAAGAAAGAGCAGATTTGGAGCCCGGTCCAAATTGGCTGAGGAAAAAAGATTTTTCTCAGATATTGGCCAACTTTTGCCCTTCAAGCTCTTCTTGGACAAAAAGCGTGTCAAACCAGCTGTAAAATTGTAATGCTACATACCAAAAACCTAGTGAGCTGACTAAATAGGCAATACAATTTGTGTGTAGAGCACCATATATATGATGGAGGGATGCTGCCTATGCATGTAAAACGCTCCAAATAAATGCCTTTCAGTTAGGTTTCATTTCAGTTAGGAGGACGCTACCTTAGTAGGCAGAAGACCGCAAGGCAGTTCACTAGGTTTTGGGACAGAGCCAACGTCTTTCTTGGCATACTCAGCACATCGGTACAGTTACATGCCTACAGTATCATCTAAAGAATAAGTGATGGAGACACTACTGAACCCATTTACATCATCCATTGAACTCAAAGACATTCATTTAAAAAAATGTATTTTTTAAATAAAAAAAAAAGCTTCATGGTCATTTTCTAAACTGCATAGTCAAATTATTACATGCAATAATCTAAACCTATCGGTAAGGTCTTCAGATCATCTCATTTCAATACAATCATTACAAATCACTGAGCATATCCCTCTGTCTGCATGTTTGGCTTTTGTAAATCAATTCAATATGAAAACCAGAGTAGTCCTGAATAGCTCATAATAGCTCATCCTGAGAAAAAAAAATATATATATAATTATATATATATATATATATATATATATATCAGAAAAAAAGAGCGCCAGGGCTCCAGACTGCAACCAAATGGTTGCATTTTGCAACCTTTTTTCCTGCCGGTGAGACTAAATATTGTTTAGCCATCACCATGTTGCCCAAACAATAAGAGCTGCCTTTTATGTTGCATTTAAGAAACATCAAATGTCAAACCAAACGAAAGTTAAACGAAACCGCACCACTCATTTGAGCTGCACTTCGTGGACCGTTTATCAGTTTGGAGCAATACTAGAGCAGGTACTCGTGGGCCGTTCTCTAGCACGCGACACTGTTACTACACAGTGCGGTTAATTTGCCGTAGAATTAATAGCATCTCACCGAGATCTAGTGGAAAGCATTCATATTCGGCTCAGAGAATTCTATAATAAACCACAGATATCAGATCAAACAGCACTGACAGTGAAACCGTGAGCATTGTGCCATGAACAAACAAGTTATAGAAGGCTTTTCAGACCACAAATCACCAACATTCACCATGGATTTAATGTAGCTATGCTAACTGTAACCATGGTATTGTGGCATAAACAGTCTGTTTTTTTTTACATTTTACATCTTAGGGTTCATACAACCTTTTAAGAGTGAAATTCAAGCATTTTTAAAGACGCCATGAAATAAAATTTTACAATTTGTATTTTGATATACTTGTAGTGTGTATTATAAATGATTTATCTGTGCACTTCATTATTTAAAAATGAATGTACTCTTATATTCTTTAATCAAATACGTTATCCTTCCCTCCCTCTCGAAACAACTTCACTTCTCTTCCTGTCATGTGCTATGGCACGAGTGTGTGGCCACTCCCCTCAAACTAGTCTCTATTCAATATTCCCTTTCACTTGGAAATACGTCACAACACAGGAGTAAAGTCATTTGCAACTTCCAGTTCACGGGGACTTTAATGGATTTAAAGTGCTTCACACTTCTTCCAGCACTTTAAAACTCTAAATATTATCACATTTTAATGTTATTTTTATTGTGATGATTTGTAAAACTAAGCTAAAATATGTAGGAAAACAAACTAAGTGGCAAACAAACCACTTTTTTTTTAAAGACGGAATGAAATAACCACTATAACCAGTAGATGGCGGTAGAGGAGCACATGGACTTAGCCATTTTCACGACCTAGTATATGTCTATATTTTAAAAAATAAATATAGGGTCTTTTATTTTAGAAAAAAAAAAGACTGTCAAATTGTTACTGAATTACACTGAAAACAAGTGAAGAGTGCTCCTTTTACATTACCTTTATGATTAAACAAAGATGGCACCACCTTTAGACCTTAGTGGTACCAATGCTCCTGCTCTAAAATGTTAGTCTGGACTGGAGCCCTGTATTATGCTGTAAGGGAAATACTCTGAAGAAAATGGGCTTAAAGCACTTTATTGGCATGATTGGTTTACATATAATATTGCCAGAACAACAATAACACATGCATACACAGCCTCTGGCATGCAAGCTTTGCAATGCATTGTACTTTCTGATACAGACTAAAAGCTCAACATCAGCTACATAGGCTAATACACATACTGCAACAGAATAATCTTGCGCAGCAGATACAGAGATCATGCTGAATCTAGTTTGAAGGGGACACGTGTGCAGAAAGGTCCCTCGTTTCCTGTCAGTGCTGTGCAGCAGAAAAGCCTTCACGTCACAGCTCATTATTGCAGGACATATCAGTGAAGAATGAAGGATGAAAGTGTCCGCATAAAAGCTGAAACGTTAATGACTAGTGCAAGTTTACATCCGGTCTGGGGCAATCACAGATAGTAAAGAACACCACAATCTACATACAGTAACGAGAAATGCAAGATGATAATATGTAGTAGAGTGTTAAGTTTACTAACAAAATGGCTCAATTGCATTTAGTCTTTGTGCAACAAATGCTAATCATTTCCAACAAAGGGAAAACATTAATTGCATCCAGTCACCATGAGTTCACACAACATTTTAAATTCTAAATGTGACATGTACATGCACTAACAAAAAAATGCTTACTATTCTTTAATATCGTGACTTTCAATTGCCTAAAAATGACACCAATTACATACATATATACTCAATTACTCAAAAGCCACAGCAACGGATAGGATTTTTATTATTTTAATCATTGATTTGTATAATCGCTGTTCCCAATACATATAATTTCAAAGCAGCTTTACAGAAAATGCACGAGTAACCTATAAATTACAATTTAGAGCAGTGTTTCCCAACCTTTTTTTGCCACGGCAGTTTTGTTAAGTAAAAATCATTTCCAACGCACATCACATTTAATGTGAAACTTGAGCTTAAGTCAGGTAGGAACACAATAAGGTCATACAGGCAGTTATATGATGTTGTTGGTGATGATAAAACAACTAATTTAATGTTGAAGTTTGTATTGTGGATTTATATAGCTATGGTTTGACACTTGCACGTGTCATTATTAGCCTAACGTTTTAAAAAAAATCAAGCTCAAATGGAGTCACAAGGTTTTTGACCAGCGAATGACAGAGAGGCTCTATATAATGTCTGTCACTGGAACAGCCGCATCTGAAGCAGTAAGTGCATCGCATTACATTTTCATCAACTTACAGGATATAGGCTAAAGTTTATTGTAGCTATATGGGTGCTCGGTTATCTTGTTGTTAAAATCTTGTTATAAAAATCTCATGATACAAAAGATGAAGCGCTATGCACACAGGATATTTAAAACAGTATATTTGCTTCAACTAGACAACAAATGCCAGACTAAGACTATTCTCCGCTCTTCAAATACAAAAAAACATTAGCCTTTATGGACAGTGTTTCTTAAGAGAAGAAAACACTGTACTTACTCAACATCAGTTCTTTATTTACACTTGCACTGCAAAAAAGCAGAGACAGTTTTCAAACTGTGCATGGAACTTTATTCACAATAGAGGTGGGGGTGGAGTTATAAAGTTTGACTGACAGTTTGAGAAGCCAATGGGAGTTATGAGGTTTAGTCTGAACCCCTTTTAAATGCTTTTGTATTGGTTAAACATTTATAAAACCCATAGACATAAAGGTAACCAACAGCAATAATTGTATAAAACAAAAATGAAAAGATTTAGAGATAAGAGGTTTCGGCCGACAGCAATGATATATTCTTATAGCATTGATTTTTAGGAATTTGATCATTTTCTACAGTTCACCTGACAACTTGTCATGGCACACACAGTGGTTGGGAAACACTGATTTAGAGTGATCTGTTATCAGAGGTGATTGTGTCCAAGTACTGTCCATATTTCAGAAATGTACAGTTCAAAGATAATACAAATCATGCAGTTAGCTAACATCCTGAATTAATTTAAGGAAACAAACAATGAGCTCATTAAAATAATTACTAGTTGTGATAGTAATGTTACTATACAAATTTAAAAAATATATATATAATGCACACAAAAATGTGTGTAAAGTCTCATGTTATTAATATAGTGTCAAAAGGGCAAAATTATATTTAAAACTTTGTAGTAATCATTTAGCTACATAACCCTTTCTTTGCTGGTACGCCTGATAGGAGACTGCCAATTAGGCTGTACATTTCCAAAACTGAGAACAAAATAAGCATTTTAAGGGATCTTTGGTGGGGTTTTAGTATACTAAAGTGGAATGCTTGGAGACTTGCAGTGGGAAAACCAACACACAGCTTTGAAACATCATTAAACACCAGAATCCCAACACCCATTTTGTCCAAAGATGCCTTCAGTTACACTGGCCATCATGAACACATGGGTTCCTCATGCAGCTGTCATCAGCCATAGCAATCATCTCCATGACCAACTGCATGCAATAAGTCGGACTAGTCAAGTTGACTAAAATTAGTTCCTTTATATCATTTCAAGTGTAAAACAAACAGTATATATCAGTGACGTTACGACTAAAGCTTTCGGAATGGGTTTTTTTTTACGTCACGAGTCATGACAAAGAAATACACTCTGCTCTAGATCTATGAAAACGTAACACAAAACATTGCAATTCTTTATCTAGAGACCATCTTTAGCAGAAAACATCGTGTCTTCGCGTTTATAGGCAACTGTCATAACGACCTATTCACCAATCCAACCCTGGATATGAAACAATCCATACGGGTAAGCGTCAAAACAGTGATTGTGATATAATTTCCAACAAATTTATGAGGATAAATTAATTAAACAGATGAGCTCGCGGAGTGCTAAAGGCTAACCGGCTAACCTGGGAGGATTTTATTTGCCAATTCTGTTCACATTCATTCGGCGTATCATAAAAAAATTAAGTTAAATCTAATAAATAGAGCGTACATTTGAAATAAAGGTCTTTATTTGGGGTGTAAAAGTATGAATTTATCGCAGTTCCCTCTCTTTTCACCTCCCCATCCCCCAACCCGCATTGTGTCTCCAGTCAGCCGGGCCTCGTTATTTTTAGACCCAAATGCCCAACCTTGAGCGTTTGCAACAGCCCTAAAATACTCTATATATTTTATTAACACTTTTTGAAAACCCTTTTACCTCATTCAGGGGTAAATACTGATTGTAAACCGCTTCTTTCTTATAAATACCTGTCATTTAGCTGGTCTTCGGTCCCGGGTAACGGGTGAACCACGAAGTGAATGGACGTCATGGACACGGTCCCGGGTAAATTAATTTGTGGGGGGGATTTTTTCTTTTCTTTACGGGTTAGGTTTGAGAATGTGTTTTCTTCGCCAAAAGCAACCGAAGAGCTGAAATATACAACCTCCTCATCCACATGCCGCCATCTTAACTCTGTTTAAGCTTCTTTGGGTCTGTTGGAAAGGATGCGCGTGTAACGGCGACGCTGATTGGTTGAGAGAATGCATGTGTTGGGGAGGTGGATTGGATGAGAGGGATAAAGACAGGGAAGAGGGGCGGGGTCAAGGGTTTATTTCCCATGTGTTGTCATTGTGTTGGCGTCGAGTGATCTGAGTCATTGTAGTAAATAAATTCACGGTTATTGCCGTGTTATCTATGAAAGCTCTTTTCCGTCACATACGAAATCATCCTTTTGCAAATCATAATTGCGGAATTATGGCGCACTGAGTTAAATTTATGAGTTAAAAAGTCGATATTGTGACGTAAAAGTCGAAATTTTTAACAGCGTGTGTTTGTGGCTAGACTTGTCCTCACGTATTAGTGAACTACAATGACAACCGACTTGTGAGGACATTTTACTGGTCCTCACTTGTTAAAAAGCTTATGAATCGGCCATGTTTTTATTTAAATCTAGTGTTTTGCACATGTTTCTGTGATGGGTAGGTTTAGGGGTAGGGTTTGGGTTAGATTTGTGTGTGTGGTTCAGGTACACCCTGTCCTGTCTGGGACCAAATTTTATTATGGGGACAAAATGTCCCCCACCCCCAAAAAGATGGCAATACCCGAAGTCCTTGTGGGGACATTTTTTGGTCCCCATGAGGAAAAAAAAAATTTTTTTTGTTGAAAATTGTAAAATGCATAAAGTTTTCTGTGATGGGTAGGGTTAGTGTATACAGTTTGTACAGTATTAAAAACATGTCTATGAAATGTCCCCGTTTGTACAGTATTAAAAACATGTCTATGAAATGTCCCCGTTTAGATAGCTAAGTAAACGTGTGTGTGTGTTTGTTTGTGTGTGTGTGTGTGTGTGTGTGGCCTGGTAAACCCTACGTTATGGGTGACAAAATGTCCCCACAAGGATGGCAATATCCGAAATCCTTGTTCGTGTGGGGAAATTTTTTGGTCCCCATGAGGAAATCAGCTTATAAATCACACTAAGTGATGTTGTTTGAAAATGTAAAAATGCAGAATGTCTCCTGTGATGGGTAGGTTTAGGGACAGGGGCAGTGTAAGGGGATAGAATATACAGTCTGTACAGTATAAAAATCATTATGTCTATGGAAAGTCCCCATAAAACATGAAAACACAACATGTGTGTGTGTGTGTGTGTGTGTGTGTGTGTGTGTGTGTGTGTGTGTGTGTGTGTGTGTGTGTGTGTGTGTGTGTGTGCTTAAGACATGATGCTTTGTGGTGTATGTGCACCCATAGGAATAAAGCTGCCATGCACACCTCACTTACAAACACACACACCTTTTTCACCTGTAACTTCAGAGGTGTGCAAAGCAAAGAAATCATATTTACATTGAATTTTCTGTCCAAAGTGAACTAAAATAAAAGTAAATAAAAATAAAAACTGTAAATAAATAATAAAAAGTAAATAAAACTGACAATCTGTTTATTTGCAGGGTGAAAAAAAAATTAGCTTAGAAATATACTTTATTAATGCTGGTAATGTATCTTGGCATACTGATAAATCCACTAATACTTAAAATAATAAGATGGGCTCTAAAGAGATTTTTAGCTGGTAATGAAAATTGTGATGGCCTACATTAAAGGTCAGTTGAACCTTCTTAATGTAGATGTTACGACTTTCTATTACATCTTTCTGTTCTAATATTAATATCACACCGAAACTGGAGCAGAACATGGTATAGGCCTAAGCTAAAAAAAGAGCAATGATATATATATATATATTTTTTTTTAATGGAAAAAGGGCAATCTATATTTTCATTAGTGTCTTAGACTTTTTGTCACAAATATTCTGCAAAGTGATGAGCAGGTAAATGCATAGCTAGTAATTCAAAACCTTTGGATCATTATTTTAATCGCAAAGCACCAAAATATAATTTGTAAAGCTGTATATGCTTGCCAGGGTAAATATATAATGTAACGTCCAGCAGGTGTCAGCGTTTTCCTTCTAAATCACTTTCTTCTCTATAGATTACAGTTATACTCTGTTTAATTTCACCTCAAATACAGGAAAACTGAAGAAAATACTGTCTCATATACCCCCCACCCTCCACATAGTCCGTGTTTTATCTCTGGTTTCTTTTGAATGAAATTATGATCAATAAAAAATAATCTTTGGCCTCGTTCTTGAAAACAAATGTAAGGATTTTCATGTTTTATGTTATATAGATATACAAAGTGTCTTTTAAAAAAGGTCTGTTTTCTGTGCAAACTATATTATTCTAAAGTTCATCATTCATTATACAAGCAGGCACTGACTGATTAATACATTTTGTCAAAGATATTATCTGGACTATTATCTTGTTCATTAACCCATTGTTGGTTATTAGTATAATGAAGATATCTGGTTTCATTTAGGATAATGACATTAAATATCGGTGTGAGTTTATCTTTAATGACATCAACACTCAAGGACAATCAATGCAGATAGGTACAGTCTGATGTTATTTTTAACCAAAACTTTGTTTAGTGAGTTAAAAAGTGACCTTGTACAAACACGTCACATGCTATACTGGGAATCATGTTCCTGAGTTTAGTGCACTTTGTGCTCGGATGAGAATCTGCTAACAGGAAAAATTCAGTGGGTTGAAAATAGTGACCAGCTTCAGGATGAAATGTGCTCCTCCAATCCTCACTGGTCATTCGCTCCATCTGAGGTCTAATATTTGATTGATCATTGTAAATAAATCAGGAAACTGATTTTAGCTGCGCTATAGTTTCATATGACCTCTCTGCATGTTCCTCATTTCAGCCCACACATTTTTTTAATGCATAATAAACTTGTTTAAAGTCAAATCAATGTTTAATGTACATGTTTTTATTTATTTCATAAACAGTCACTATTTTTAAAATAAAGTCAGAAACAGAAGTTGTGATCTTTTCTTTCAAATTGGGACATATGAGAGGCCCAGTTTACATCTGGTATTACGATGCATCTTGGTTGATCGGATCACAGGTTGTAACCTAATATGTTGTAAGGATGCATTCGACACAGGTTACCTTGAACTTGAACTTGAATAAAGTGGACAACGCTAAATACAGGTGTAAACGGGGTCTTAAACGTTTTGAGCTTGTCCACTTTTGATCACTTCCAGAGTTAAAAACATATTAGACCGGATGGCTGTTGTATGTAAACGCTCATGTGGTCGAGTGTGTTCAAACAGCCACAAAAGACTCTCCAGTCTCCACCTACTGAACTAATGAGTAAACATTATGGGAAGCGGCTAACCAGACGGGATTTAAACTTTGTCGGCTGAAGATCCAAGTTTGGTTTGACACACACTCACAGCATTCAGCTGGTCTTGTGGCTGTCAGAGCAGAAAGAAAAACTGATGCGCAGTGTGTTTTTCTGTTGTCTTCGGTGCATTTGTATGTAAATTGAGCGAGCTTATTTTGTTCATTAGATCAAAAGATCTGAAAAAGCCATAAATTGACCCGCCCATAGACCCTCTCCTCGAAGAAATCAGGACAGAAGTGGTTGAAAGTGGACAAAAGAGACGGATTAAAACACCAGGTGTAAACGGGTATGTGTCTCCCTCGTGTACTTGTGATCCAAATGACCAAAACGCATCTTACTACCAGGTGTAAACAGGGCCTAAGTGACACTGCTTCTTGAACAAGAACAAATGTAGGGCAGGACCTGGATTTGTCAATGGGGAATTGATTGGATAGTTGTAATGGTTTGCTATTGGTGGATCTCATGTGAGTGACAGGTTGCCCCGCCCTCGCGCCAGTAAACACATCATCAGAAGAGAAGAGCTGCAAGAGGGAGGGAAAGTTTGATTCAAGATTACAAGACACATTAATAAATAAAATAAAAAAGATGTGCACAGATAAATAATTTATAATAAATAAGAATGGTCCATTTTGATTTCATGATGACTTTAATACTTATTAATATCTGCACACTTTGCTTAAGCATGTTTGTGTGGTCACATGTGTAGTAATATGATCACCAACTGAGAAGTCACCAAAATAACTCTGTCTGTGACACATTCCCTACAGATCAGCATTTATGCCGTTGAGTAAAGTACATGAGCAAAAGCATATTTGGCCTCTGTCCGAATGCTCTAGAAGATTTACACATGAACTCATACAAATCTAGGGCAAGGTTCAGTCCAGTAATTCAGGCCTGAGATGACCCGTTAATGCTGGAGAGGGAAGCCGGTGTCATTTAACACTATTATAAAATGTTATCAGTTTTTGCAGAATGAGCTTCATCAGAGAGAATAAACCAGCATCCATTTAGATTGTTGGTATGTTACGCTTTGGACTGTTGGGTAACTGTTGTATAACAGCTTACTAAACCAAGGATTTTCGCTAACCAAATATTCAAGAACGGGGAGACTGAATGCAAAGGTTTTAAAGGGACAGTTCACCCAAAAACGAAAAGTCTGTAATCATTTACTCACCCTCAAGTTGTTCCAAACCTGTATGAATTTCTGTATGAATTTTAGTAATAATGTTGATAATCAAACATTTGATGGTACCCATTGACTTCCAGAGGGGATAAATTCAATGGGGACCAGAAAATGTTAGGTTACCAACATTATTCAAAATATCTTGTTTTGTATTCAACAGAAGAAAGAAACTCATACAGATTTGGAACAACATGAGGGTGAGTAAGTGATGACAAAATTTAAATTTTTGGGTGAACTATCCCTTTAATTGAGAAATGCTAATTTCTTAAGCATTAGTTAAATAATGATGAATTAATGGAAGATATTACACAGTGCTGTGCAGAAAATAACGCCTTTTTAGGGCTCGCTGTCCTAAGCGTGAATTAAACACGAGAGTAATATGAATCAGGTTCAGCAGGGATATATCGGTTTGTATATCTGGACGAACAGCTGACCGTCTGTGTATCATCCGCACACACTGCGCGGATCACACACTGATCACGCACCGACACTCTATCCTCATTGGCTAACGCTCAGCACACCTTTGTCGATGATTGGCTGGAGAATAAACCACGCCCACACGCTCTGTTTTCTGAAATATCTGAATGAATCTAAGCTCAAGAAACGGTCACAGTTATCTTGATGAGACATAGGTGTTCAGTCAAAATAATAAACGAGAGATATAATACTGCATCAGTATGTCATCACTGTCTGAAATTGTAAGTAAACTTTCTATGTTTAAGAATTTTAATTCTTTCTGCAGTTAATAACCTGTTTAACTTCACTTGGCTAATGCTTTCTTCTATTATATTGATTTCATTTGTTCATTTATGTTTATTAAATGCTAATTTAGAATTTAGCAAACATTAATAGTTGATGTACATTGATGGGAAGGAATTGATGATTATGAATTTTTTATTTTATTTATAAAACTATAAACTGATTTTTAAAAAAGTATTAAAACTAAAACATTATTATTATTATTATATAAAGAATATAAGATATTTTTTTTAAGTATTACGTTTTAGCTAAATTGTAAATTTCAGGCAGAAATTATAATCTCTTCCATATTATATTCATTATTCATGATCTTTTCTAATGTACACTTTCACATGTAGCAGCTTGTGACATATACAGACACAGACAGGAGACATTCAGAAGCTGTGGAGGCCCTGATATCCATGAACAGTGACTGGGAGTCCGGAAATGTGCAGAAGAGGGAATTTCGGCCCTTGACACCTTCCTCTGATGCCTGTGAGGATTCAGTGTGTTCGGTCACTGCTGATTCACACCAGTCGTCCTTTGTGAGTGAGACAGAGGTGAAGCTCACAGACAGATCCAGGTCATATTTCAACCCATATCACATATAAAAATAGTATTTAAAAAAAAGCATATTTAACTACAACACAAAAATCTTATGCAAATCTCTAACTTATTACTGTATTATTATTTAAACTGTAATGTATATATGTATATTTTTGTTTTGCATTTAATAGTTATATTATTTATTATATAATAAAAAAAACGACATGATTTTAAAGACCCCTGTGGTGAAAATCAAGCTTTTAATGTCTATGTGTTGTTTTTAGTATGCTTTAAGAAAAACCATGTGCAAATGTCAACAGCATTGCTGAGTATTTTCTCCTTAAAACTGCAGTGAATCAAAGACAGTCTCAAAAACACGGTTTGAAATCGCTGGTGTTTCTGACGTCACAAACTACCTTGCAATCATTAAAGAAATGATCTCAGTTTGTTTTTTTCTGTATAATTATTTCTTTATACTCGTGTGATGTACATATAGACACAAGATATTCAGAATCTGAATATCATTATTTAAAATTTAATTTATTATATTATAATTTGTATTACAGTATAAGCTAAAAACCGGCGAAAAAAGGACTGCATGTCAGTAATCTAATGGGATTCTGACTGAAATAATCAAAATCAAAAGTAAAACATTTAAAAGTTTGCAGTAATTCAAGTTGTGCTTGATGGCACAAATAATGGAAAATATATAAGAATCTAAAAATAATGGCACAATATGACCTGAATGTGTTTTTGTGAGTTGTGTTTTCAACTGCATGCTAAATAAAAAGCAGCCTGTCAATATATATTCTTAAAAATAAAGGTTCCAAAAGGGGCTTTTTGTAGAGAAGAACCATTTTGGGTTCTATAAAGAACCTTTTAGTGAAAAACATTTAAAGTCCCTCAGAAGTCAATAATTGTATCCCTTAAAACTCACCCTTGAGTTAAAAAATTACATATTTAAGCATTTTTGTCCTTGGGAAAAAAATGATTCATGCCGTAAAATAGCTTGAATGTAACTCGACACCCTTGCCTCATTTAGTAAACCTGGTTCTATGAATATGCAAATGAGCCCCGCCTCCACTCACTCAGAGATCCTCTCATTGACGATCACACGTTGATCTGATTGGTTTACAAGGTAGTTTGTGACGTCAGAAACACCAGCGATTTCAAACTGTGTTTTTGAGACTGTCTTTGATTCACTGCAGTTTTAAGGATAAAATATTCAGCAATGCTGTTGACATGAATTAAAGCATATTAAAAACACCATACAGACATATAAACAACATTAAAAGCTTGATTTTCACCACACTTTAAATAATCTATAGAACTTTCCTCCAATATAAAGATTTTGTGGAATGGAAAACTTTTATGAATGTTAAAGGTTCTTCATCAAACCTTCAATGCCAATAAAGAACCTTTATTTTTACGACGGTAATCTGGCCAATCATTTGAATTAGTAATGTCAAGAAACATTCATGAGTTGGTCGTTGTTTTATTTCAGGCAGTGTCGTGCATGACTCCACCGTACAGTCCTGACTGTGACCAACACCAGGGGTCAGGGGTCACCAGATCTCAAGCCATCAGTGTGATCCGCCACACGTCAGATGCACTGAGTCAGAGCGCCAGTGACTCCGCAATAAACTTCCAGCCTCTCAGATCTGATCCCCCATCAGCCCCTGCTGCGGTGTCCGATTCTTCTTCTGGAAGCATGCCATCAGTTTCAGTCTTCCAGACGCTTCCACTCTCTCAATCTTTTGCTGGTTCTGCAAACGCGTCTGTGGTTTTTGTGGCCGGTCTGATGGCCAAAGGTTCAGTCGTGGTAATTCTGCCCCCTAAACAAACGCCTTCATGTGGTATGAAGTTTCCCGCCATCGCTCCCGCTCCGGTCCACAACTCATCCACAAACAGACCCGCATCTAAATCCGCAACGCCACGGACCCGCGACTATGTGTGCACTCACCCGCACTGTGGGAAAACATACTTCAAAAGCTCCCACCTGAAGGCACACCTGAGGACACACACAGGTAGAGAGAATGACGCTTCTTCAGCATTAGCCTAGAAAATCTGACCCTTCACCCTTTAATCAAATATTATTCAAGATTTTGTAAGCATAATCCATAGTTGTGCTTGGAGTTGGTTGTTTTATTTGTGATAACAGGAAACATGCCAAATTGTGGCGATCATTTTTTTGCCAAGTCATACAAAGAAACTATGAATGCATGCATAAACAAGAGAGATTCAATTAAATATTATTAATTGATTATGTTGTAGACAATGTATGCTTTTTGTGTTTGTTTGTTTTTTGCAAAGTAAAATTTTCACTTTTAGTGTTTTGCTACTCATTCCCTCATATAAAAAAAAAAAAAAAAAAAAAAAAAGTCATATTTTGAAGGTTTTATTGAACTTTAAGGGTGATTTAAAAACAAGTATCCTCTCCAGACATCACTTTTGGACAATACGGCATGTATTTAAATTGTGTCATATTTCCAAAAGTTTGAAATACAGTGTTTTAACTGTGTTTAACAAAAAAAATCTTACATTTAAGCCAATATATGTATACGATATATATATATATATATATGCTTGCATGATTCAGTGCTTCTCAATTGGCAAAGTAACAACCTCAAAGTTGTGTTTCCTGTACATTTCTGGTCCTCAGGTGAGAAGCCGTTCAGGTGCTGCTGGGACGGCTGCTTGAGGCGTTTTGCCAGATCTGATGAACTTTCACGTCATCGCCGCACACACACGGGAGAGAAGCGTTTCGCCTGCCCCGTATGCCACAGTCGCTTTGTGCGCAGCGACCACCTGGCAAAACACACACGCCGCCATCTAACAGCCAAGAGAACACCAGTGTGGCAGCAGGAGGTGTGCCATCTGAACAACATCAGCCGTCTCTGTCGAACCCTGCAGCCTCTGGCTCCCAAGACTGACAGCTGACAGACCCAAACCAGGAGACGTCCTCGTGTATCCATCTGTTCTGTACTATACACACACACTACCATTCAAAAGTTGGATTATTTTTATGCTTTTGAAAGAAGTCTCTTCTGCCTGCCAAGTCTGCATTTATTTGTTCAAAAATACAGTAAAAATAGTAATACTATAAATATTCATACAAATACCATTTTTTCTATGTGAATATATTTTTTAATTATTCCTATGATCAAAGCTGAATTTTCAGCATCATTACTCCAGTCTTCAGTTTTACATGATACGTCAGAAATCATTCTGGTATTCTTTAAAAACCTTTAGATGTTTTGTCTCAACTTTTGCAGGTTAATCACATGCCTGTTTTTTTATTTTATTCCTAGAAATATGGCAGCAAGATACAACTCACTACCTATATTTCACTATATTATAAGAATATTAGTAACACTTTACAGTAAGGTTACATTTGTGAACTACATTACACACTTCAAAGCATTGAGCCAACATGAACAAACAATGAACAGTTGTATTTTTATTAACTATTAACAAAGATTTAAACACTGCAACAAATTTATTTTTTAGTTGCATTTACTAATGGGACTTTACAATAAAGTGTTACTTTTATTTGCTCGCATGTAAATGTACTGCCATGAAATTGGATTGTTTTTTGCAAAATAGAAATAAATGAAAAAGCCTTTTTTAAACATTGTTTTTTCAGTAGTATGATGAAAATACCAATTTGCAAATCTCATTTATGCGCTGAAACCGGATTTTGTAATATACATAGCTAGATGTAACTCGGAAGCGTACTAAAGCAGATGATCACTAACCTAAGATGATGTAAATTACGTTTCTAGCTACTTGCTCTCAAGTTTAAAAGTGAAGTTTTACAGTAAAGAAAACAAGATGATTCAACAAAGCCACTTAATGCCATTTTATTGACAGCAAATCTGTACATGGTAAATGCTGTAAACGCCAAACAGTCTATAATTGATGCTCTGACACCGACAACTAAAACACATTTCACATATCAAATTCCTTTTCATCTGTTGACAAAAGAGGGTAAGAAACCACAGCACTTGCCTGGATCTTGTAAGTAAAGAGCAACACCACTTCCTCTCATTTCAACCAGCACCACTTGCTCCAACCATCAACACTTTCCGAGACAAAAGCAGCCGTCCTGGACAGAACGCATGTAATGCTGAGACAATGCTTGAGATCCGAGCCGATGCTCGTAGACTATAGCTTAGAAAAGCAACTCCTCCTAGCCATGCGATCTCAATTTTGTGCAATATTACATTACAAAATTCATCTACAGTTCATAACACTATGAATTCCTTAATGCACTGCACACATCTTTCCTTAAAATGCAATAACTTGCTTGTCACAGCAATTATGCAACACATACAAATATGTACAACTGTACAAGACGCTTGGCATTTGCATACTTGCACAAGGTGCGTTCTGGGCGTGAGATTACAACAATTTACAAAGTTTCCATTGTATTTTGTCCACAAAAACACTAACGCATTGCTCTGCTGCACTATTACTGCAACAGTTCAAATAGGACGAAGATCACAATTATCCAGTTTAAAACATCATATTCTTAATACAATTAACAAAAACAATAGCACATTTCTTGAAAAGCATCTGATGATGTCATTAAACTAGACTTGAGGTTTAATAAATAACTTCCCCCTTTTTGGGTTCATGATTGATTCACTTTGAGGAAATTATAAATTATAAAACTTAAAAATAATTAAGTAAATCTGTAAACGCTAACTGGCCCATTTGTTAAAGCTAATCATAACTATTTGCTGTATATCCATCAGTTCCGATGGCTATGAAGTTGTTCTGGTCAACAACACTTTCAGCTCTGAAGCTTTTGAGAAGAGTTCAGGTTCTTAAGTGCTTAAAGTCAATCTTTACAAAACAATGACATTAATAAGTGGCTTTTTGTTAAGCTGGGGTAGAAATGGCTGCCTCAGACATGCATGATCGCAGGCAACATGGTCCAAGAGAGAAGTTCTTCATCCCTGTGTCCAAACTGACGCCACAATTACGAATCTCTTGCCTGCAAAGAAAAACAATTTGATTAAAAATCAACACAAATGCACCAGCTTTGAACCCAAGACACAAACATTCACTCCATACCAGTCGTATTCGGAGATGCTGTAGAAGACGAGCGGTTTGTGTTCATCTCTGTTAGTGACTGCGGCCCCCAGACTGTTGGCCCCTGCGTTGCTGAAAAGCAGCCAGTCTCCTACACTGAGCTCGGGCAGCAGACATCGCTCCACCACCTGATCCAGATCATCAGCAGACGGACCCCACAGACAGCAGGAGAACAGTGGCTCTTCTGCGCTCATCTCCTGAGGAAACAGCACATTATCACTGTCAGCTTAACCGCATCAATAGATTAAAACAACAATGGCCTGTGATTGGGTCAATGACAAAGGAGGATGGAAAATCTGTCACTGCATGCAAGAAATTTATTCTGAAATGTTTGGTACAAACACAAAATTATAAATATAAAAGATAACTTGATCTGTACATGATTATGCTTTAGTCTTATGCATATGTAGTCACATTCTTTAGACAAAATTGAAAAACGTTTACCTTGTGTGCCGAAGGCATCGATATTGAATCTTCACACAGCAGCTTATTGGCAAACGACCCATAAACGCCATCATTCATGTAGTAGAGAAACTCTGGCTCATCGTTTGCTGACAGTAGTTCTGAAAGAGTTCAATAAACACCCGATGATCAATGCATCACCTATTAGTCATATTTAACCCTCTGGTTATCTTCGGGGTCTTTTTAACCCGCAAATGACTTACTAAAAAAAAAAAAAAGTTCTCTTTGTCCAAAGGGTATGAAACTTTCTACTGCTCTAAACACTTTCTAGATCTACAAAAAAAAAAAATAATATTGGAATGATATCAGTTTGTATGTTAGCGTGAAAAAAATAGTGACACTAGTTGTCTTCGGGGTACCTGGAGACCCCGCATAGTAATTATACAAAGTTCATCATCAAAATCAGAAAAAAACGCAGGTCACAGACAGAAATAAAGTGGCACACTTCCAACAATACAAAAAACATCCACAATGCGTGCACACACACACACACACACACAGGAATACCAGACCTGCCAACCTTGCGTACAATTAGTCTAAAATTAAGAACCCCTAGAAAACAGTAAAAAACAACAACACAGGAACACTGTGTGTACATTTAATATAGGCTACTTAATTTATTATTCCAATATCAAAATATGATACTAAATCCCACAGAAAAAAGGGCTTCTTTGTGACGTGCTGTCTTTGCATTTGAACATTGCACATTTTAAACAGTAATTTTGGATAATACAAAATGCTTTCTGACATTGACAACAAAATGTATTAAATTAGCCCATTCATTTTACAATTATCTTCTCTCACTGTATGCGCATGTCTGTGAGAGCGCTCGCGCAGCACTGATACAACAGAACTTTTTAATCCATAAGTAACTAATGCGCTAGTTTTTATACAAAATAAATATGTAACAATTAGGTACTTTAGTTATTATTAGCAGCACAATAATGTAACATGCAGACTACGTTTCTTAACTGAATAAATAAACGCCTGTTTCTCCAGACTCGCACTTATCATTCATCCACAAATCACATCACTTTCATAATCACTAAGCCATAGCGATTTCAAATCTATTGTTCAGCATTACTTGAGCATTTTATAATTTGCATGGCTGAATGATGTCTTCCTCTTATCTGAGTGAGTGACCATGAATGACAGCGTATTTTAAAATAATCCATGAGATCATTCCCGTGTGATCATCAAATCCCGAGGATTAAGTTAACTCAATACAATATTTCAACTTTCCACATCCACTCCAGGCTGTTTACCTTCAGGAGTCAGAAGTACTGTGACTACTGTAACTGTCCTCGCTAATGATATCAGTCAGACGGCGGGATCGAGTGGGATTCTTCATTTTGGTGTCGATTTTCAGTCTCTTTTTAATGATAGGCCTTACGCATCTGTCAATCATCCCCGCTTGCTATTTGGGGAATGAACCCAGCACTATGATTGGTCGAACTCTTCTTCTTTTGCTGTTGTTTGATTTGAGGACTGCGCGTGCACAGAGGCGTCACCAGGTTTTTGTGTAGTTTAGAGTGACAAGCGTACTTTGAGGTCAAAATGCGCGCGCTACGCAAAATGCATACAGGTTGTCAGGTCTGCATCTGACATGAACATTGACTAGTACTCACTGTGTGGTTGACCGCTGCAATCCCGAGCCACTGTTTCCTTTGCGATTATATTCACGGCCAGCGTGAAAGCAGATGACACATAATAAGCTCCGGGTTCAGCGATGATAGACAAGCTGGTCGAGGGAGGAAAATACATATCCAGCATGGGTTTAAGCGTCTGGTGAACCTGCACACAAAAACAACATTAGAAGCTCAGGGGGAAAGCATTTATAAATGCAAAAAAATATCTTACAAATTTAAAGCAGAATACATTACCTTGTCTAACTGTGCTTCACTTCCATCAAAGCCAGCTCCAATGTCCAGAACATTCATCTCAAAGCCTAGCTCCTCCTAAGATCAAATTAATTTATAACACATTACCATGGGGGAAATAAATACGTATGCAGTCAGTAGCAAAAGTGACATTTAGATTAATAAAGATCATTCGCTCTTGATTCAGTAGGGAAACTCATGGCACAAAAGGAACAATCAAATCAAAATTTGATCCATGACTTCATGAGCATTGACTCACCCCCATATCAAAGACACAGCGGGCATCAGACACAGCACGAGAGAACGCTTGTGCATCCTGACAACAACTGGGAATGTTGAATCTGTAAGCAAAGCATGAAACCAATAGCATTAAAAAAAAAAGCTTTGTTATTGTTTTGAATAAGCGACCTCTAGTGGCGATTTACTGTTACATACTGTGCTTTTAAAGGTAAAACCCTTCAGAAAAGTTTGGTGTATGTAAAGCTGCTGAAGTGGGGATTTCTGACACGAGAAAAAAACTCACCGCTTTGAAGATACTTATTGTCATTGAAATCTACAGATGCAAATAAATAAAGCGCAATAATATTTAAAAGGGCATTTTGGATGTTTTCTTTTCACTAGTCTGAAATTACACATTATGAAAAGCCAAATAAAACAAAACCTCAAAGCTAAGCAGTGCATGAAAAAAAAAATGTAGATGAATTGTTTTAGAATCGGATAATGATTACTGATCGAATGAATCGGATCGTGAGGTGCCTAAATATTCCCAACCCTACTCACTGATACAACCTTTAATATCCAAAAAGAAATATTGCACCATTTTTCAAATGCACTCGTAATATCAAACTACTGTATATCCATATGAAAGGTATTGCCTCATCCTATTTCGTTTATAAAAATATATCGACGGTTTGTACAAACTCGATATACTGCCCATATTTTCTTTCATCACCATATCCCTTTGGGGGCTCTGTAAATATCTTCTCAACACTGAAGAGACTCACTTGACTCCGGTAACGTGCAGGCTGAGCTCTCTGGCACACTCCAGCAGGTGTCTGCAGTCCTTCAGCGTGGAGCCGAACGGTATGGCCATCTCCTCTCTCTCACAACAGCTCTCTGATGTCAACAGCAGTAACACCCTGCGGCAGAAAGCAAGTTCAAGATGAAGGTTAGTGCTAAAAAACCCTGTGCATTACAGTGAACTATTAGACTTGCCGCTGTCTATGATATCAACAGTAATATGTAAACAGCAATAATGCTAAGAATAAGAGATAAATCTTAGAAAAATCTGGAGTGCACTTTTTCTTCATTGCTTGTAATGTTTTGTTCCTCTTTTTAACTTGTGTGTTTTAAAGCTATATTTAATTTGATAATTCTTAACATAAAATAATTACAAATAAATAATAAATGAAATAATTATAAGTACCTATAATCATTAAAAAAAGTAAAAGAAAAAAAGAAAAATCAGTAGGCAAGACACCACAGATGAAAAGAAACTTATTGTACAGCAAGTTTTCTAAAAAGCAAATGAGGCATTGTTTAATTAAATATGCACTAATTTGCATTAGTTTCCACAACAAAAATTTTAACATTGGATAAAGCCAGGTTTTCAGAGGAAATTTTGGATATATCTTCCATAAATCAAAAATTGCTGAAAAAAAAGAATTTTTTCCCCTAAAATTTGTTTTTCAGAATTGAATGTTCTATAAATTAGGCAAATTATATATTAAGAACAAACCCCTCAGTCAAAGTCTTTAGAAAAGTTTGGTGTATGTAAAGCTGCTGAAGTGGGGATTTCTGACACGAGAAAAAACTCACCGCTTTGAAGATACTTATTGTCATTGAAATCTACAGATGCAAATAAATAAACCGCAATAATATTTAAAATATTTAAAAGTGCATTTCGGATGTTTTCTTTTCACTAGTCTGAAATGACACACGAAAAGCCAAATAGAACAAAACCTCAAAACTAAGCAGTGCATGAAAAAAAATGTAGATGACTTGTTTTAGAATCGGATAATGATTACCAGAATCGGATCGTGAGGTGCCTAAATATTCCCAACCCTACTGCATGGATATTGTCTGAGAATTGCGACAATTTACTGCAAATGTTTGCATAGCGGCAACCCTAGTCAACTCACTTTGCTTTGGGATGGCAGCGTGCGATCTTCCTCAACTCCACCTCATTATCGCAAATCAGGAGGGGGATGTTATGTTTGGCTGAGTATTTGATATGGGAAAGCTGTTTACACGTGCCGCCGAGAATGATGTCCTGAGACGGGACGCCAAAGACCTTCACCAAGTCCAGCTCATGCTGAGAGACAAGCACAGAAGACAAAACAGATGAAGGTTATAATATTATTTTTAAAAGTACTAATACATTTTAAAAATAGCTTTTAAATGACACAAATAAAGAAAGAGACTTATTTTAGGGCACTAAGGAATCTTGTTTTAGCGAGGGAGGAGACATTTTATACTTTATATTCACCTTGTTTGAACAAACAAAGCCTGTTCCAAGAGCAGCCAGGATTTCAACAACCACGGGGCAGCTGTTGCTCTTGACCGTGTAGAAAGGCCGAATCTGGGCCATTTTAGTTCTCCAGCGAATTTGCTGCCGCACTATCACTCCAAGGTCGGCAACAAAAAATGCACTCTTCAGTGCCTAAAGAAGACCAACATACATCATGCTCAGTACAAAAAAAGACACAATAAATGAAGGAACAACACAGCAAAATGGTATACTTACAAGTGTTTGATCATGAATGTGTTTATCGATCACATCTCTGAGAGCTGCGCTTTCTTCCAGCAGCTCAACAGAATAGTGGTGTTCATCCAGAGTTCCCTTCATACTCATCAGTAATCTGATGTTCTGACTGGCATAAAGCAGGTCACCTATTTATGAGAACCCTCAGAGCTCTTGGGTCCTAGTGATATCCACTGCAAACACAAGACAGACAAAATATAAAGTCTTTCAAGAACATCTAGCATCAATGTGTTGATCAATGACTTGACATGCTGTTGGTGCTCAGGGACCTCAACTGTGAATTGCAGTTTTTATTCTCGGTTATATAAACTGTAAAATTGGCTTTGACACATTCAATATCATATATCAACAATATCATGTTTGACGCCAAAGCAGAAAGACTCCTGCAGTGGACATCGATCAGAAGAGTCAGTGACTTCCATTGACCCAGGCAATCCATTCTCAAAGCAGGTCTAAAATCAGCTAAAGACTGAATTTCAACTGGTTTGAAGAATAGGTGGGCAGTATGACCAAAATCAGAACTTCCTATTGCACTTAAAGCGTACGCAAGTTATGGTAAAACACCATAAGTGAGGTTACAGCAACGTGAACCTACAGGGACAGGTCAGAGGGCGACCTCTCCAGCTATCAGCTAGGATCCCAAGGAGGCTCCGCGTTGAAATCAAACTGCTCACGGTAGACAGAAGTCCCTAAGCTGTTATCGTAGTTCACGAACACCTGCAAGAACAAATTCATCATAAAAGAGAAGTGTCAAAATAGAGCTATATAATACATATAAAGTAGGAATTCATATTGAATTATTTATTTCCAGATATTTATTTACACATATGGCAAATAAATAACAAAACAAAAAATCAAGTTGTAAATATGGATATTTTTCTAACAAAACACATGGCTTCGCTTCAGAAGGCATGAACCCCCTGGAGTCGTAGTTTTTGATGGATGGATGCACTTTTTTTTAACATAACTGTTTGGCTGAAAGAAGAAAGTCCTATACAAGTCATAGGATGGCTTGAGGGTGAGTAAACTATTGGATAATTTAAATTTTTGGGTGAACTAACCCTTTAATTAGGATTATGACATGAGTGGAACATCTACATACGTTTATAAGCTGTATGGGTGGAGAATCAAAAAACAAACAAAATAAAGACGATTCCCAGCTGACACAAATATATTTTCCAGTTATGAAAGCGTTATTTCCGAATGTTCAAAACATTTGTATCATTTTGTAAACATTATGGAAATGTTACTTTTTAATGTTCTCTAGTTTGGACGTTTTGAAACTAGTAACATTAAAAAAACCAAAAAAAAAACAACAACATTAGAAGTCCAAGTAAAACGGTTCCGGGAAAAAAAACGTTTCATGATGAACGTATAAATGACGTTTTTGTGTTTAAGTTTTGAGAACATTAATAAAAGACCAACTTTGAATGAACATGCTATTAATATTATTGGAAGAACGTTTGTTCATGACTTTGAGAGAACCTTGCCAGAAGGTTAGTTGACGTTCAATCAATACAAAGAATATAAAATCAATCAATACAATAAATATAAATCATGAATACAATGACCATCAAAACAAGGCTTCCGGAAATGAATGAGGCGCCAATTCCACAAGTATTTTTCGCCGATTTAATACAAAACGTTTTCGTATTCCTGTCTAGATATTAGCGAAATATGTTTGGAGCAACAATAATGATACAATTAGTCTTTAAATTACTTGAGATTATTCACCAGAAGAAATCACGCGATAAGGTTTAAACTAAAGGCGTATTTAATGCTAACCGTCAATTAGCCATCTAGCAGCTAAGTTACCGGTATTAAAGTCGTACGTTATTTATCTTAAAAATGTAATAACATAACGCGTTAATTCAGACTGAAAACTGTTAAGCGTTTATAAACAACTTCACCTGTCCTTAGTCAAATAAGGTTACATACAAGAGGCTAGCAGACACATGTTAACGTTAGCTTATGAAACCCAGAGCTACTTACATGGGAGAATTCGAGAGCATTTGAGGTGAACCGTTTTTTCCTTTTGGGCGGAATTTTCACAAAGTAACAAAAGCACCGATAGGAGAGATAACGCTAATGTTTTGAGCCATATATCTGTCTAATACAGTGAGAAGCGGATCGTGTAGACGATGGAGCACGTTTTACGTTAGCTAAAGCCGTTGAACGATATCAGACGACTGAGGAATGAAGCGCGTGAAGGAGGCGGGGCTATAATTTAAATGAAGTGGTGAAGGGAGTGAGGAGGCGGGGCTGTTATGTTAATTAGGTGGTGAAGCACATGAAAGGGGCGGGCTATTGTTTGCATTGCGTAAGAAGGGGGTGGAGCTTCTGTTTGAATAACATAATAAAGCGAGTGAAGGGGAAGAAAAGTTGTGAAAGGGGCGGGATTCTGACAGACCATGGAATCAAAACAGGAGTTTTGTAGCTTTTCTTTTTTTCGCTTTGAGACATTCTGCAAGTGGAGCTGATAAGTGTAAGGGATAATATGCAGACAGACAGTCACAGATAAACAACAAACGTATATTTATCTGCTACAAGTACGCTAAAATACAACTGGTTTCCAAAATAAATCGCTTACGGCAGTTTCATTTTTTTTTTTTTATGTTTAAATTGTTACATAAATCACGTGAAGGGAGCCAACGGTGCAACAGCAACCAGTCACAATTTAAACAGTTCAGAATATACAGAAAAAAATCCTCACATAGAACTACACAAATAAATAATCATGCAACAATTGAAGTATATTGACACTGCACTTAAATTACTGATTAGTTGTTGATACTCTTCACACATTAAAGCACATTAAGTGTATGCAAACAAACATACACAGTAACAAACAGAATCTGTGGTGAAATTATAGAATGTGCATAACAAACTTTTCCTATTTTAACTATTTTTCATAACGTCTTATAGTATAGTGCATTCAATAATATAAAGCATATCTTCTAATATTGAGCAGTTTCATTATTTTTTTACTTCGCAATTATACAAAAAATGCTCTAAATGAACAGTGTGATTATATCTATATTTATATTATTAAATGTATTAATACTGATAAAAAAGGAGGTTATAAGAAATGTGCCATCTCATACCTGAATGCCCAAAGAGCCTTCATCATCTTGGTTACAAAATTCCTGTCAGAACATTGTCCATTTTGCACTTTTATAGCGTGATTCCGGATAAAACATAATAAATAATCCTAACTTTATTGTACTCTGTGTTAATGTCTAGATAGACTGATAGAATGTCCTTTATCTGCTGTTGCTTTTTATTGATGCTGCTTCAGTGTCCATGTCTCTGATGAAATTAATCTAGTGTCAACACTTTCATCCACAGTTTATAGAGGGAGGCGTGTTTACCCCCCCCCCCCCCCCTCTCTCTCTCTCTCTCTCTCTCTCTCTCTCTCTCGTCTCGAGAGAGAGAGAGAGAGAGAGAGAGAGAGAGAGAGAGAGAGAGAGAGAGAGAGAGAGAGAGAGAGAGAGAGGTTTTCGTGGTCAGATATTCAGACTTTTCTAAGTTTTATTCACCACATTCTCCAGGCTAAATTATCAACCTATATAATGACTTCTTGATGAAGATGTTGACTTCTGAAATAGTACACCTTTGAAACACTGTAACTTTTAACTTGAATAACATTAAAGTATTAATATCAATGTGAAAAGCACTGTACATTACTTTCCATATAAAGATATTGACACAAAATATAGATTTTCTTTTAAATGATTGCAATAAAGCTATCAGTTAGTCAGTTGTACAGTTTAGTGTCATTATGCAGAAAATAGGGCTGTCAAATCGATTAATTGCGCTAAAATGTTGTTTATATAATATATTTGTGTGTGTATATACTGTATGTATGTATAATATTTATATATATATATACTGTATATATATATATATATATATATATATATATACAGAAACACACACACACACACACACACACAAACATAATAGATATAAATATGTATATTATATTGACACAAACTTTTATGTTAGATGTGATTAATCACGATTAATCGATTTGACAGCACTAGATTATTATTATCTTTTTTCTTCATTTAGCAAAATAAAGTCACCCTTTACATCTTCAGAATAAGATGTTGAAAATAAATAAATTGTATCAACATTTGCAAGTTGCAACACACACACCTCCAACATTAGCAGTCTGACAGTATTTTACATCTGGGTTGTTACGACAACTTAAACATGTTACAATATGTTACAGACAGAAATTCCTCATTTGTGTGCATATAGTTCCCTTTTCTCCGATTGCTTTGTCCTTTACCAAAAATAGTTTCATCAGAATGCCAAATGAGCCAATTGGGCTTCACAATAGCTCTGTTTGTTTTACTCACGTCAATGTCGCTTGGATTGCTACACTTGTCAGTGAAAGTTTCTCTTTTGGAGCACACAAAAGCAGTTCCGAGTTTTGTGCCTTCTCCCTAGACTATAAATGAGCGCATGGCATCTAATCTAACATAACATCTAAAGCATCTTGGAGAACACGGCGGTGTTTGATAACTATTGTTCTTGGTATAATAGTAATTTGCCTCTGTATGCTTGCTGAAGGAAGGACATGTGGTTCGCCTGCCATATGCAATAACAGCCTATACTGGTTTTGAGCAAGAGGAATTCTCCTGAGCTTTAAGGGCTCATATAATGCATGCCTCAAACACAATATAAAGGAACTCTCCAATAAACTACATAATCTGATAGGAGAAAACAAAGAACATTTATTCTTGTAACAAAAAAATTGTGCAATTGTGCAATTGTGCACTTGTGCAATTTTCCAGTGAAAGTAACGAAAGCGATTTGCACCATTAGGTGACTGAAAGTAAATGTCAACAAGCTATTATGCGAGAGAGCGGGGCTGGTTTTCACACTTTTTTAAACGACGGAATATACTTCACTTTTATTGTAATATTTAGAGATGATCACTTGCTGAACTGAAACAAATTAGGTTTACTTGATTATCCATCATTATTTTTTTTTAAAATCATGTTCAAGTGTGAGTATCATAATCTATCTGGGTTTTGAGGAATGGTTATTTGTTTATCATTGCATTGGAATGCATTATATGTTTTAAAACTATACAGAGCTTTAATCATCAAACTAAGCATTTAATTGTCATATTACTATAAGACATAATTGGGAGATATAGTGGCAACTGATATTTATATGCATTTTATGTATAGGCCTATGTAGTCTGTTATTATCAGAATTTCTATCAGTATATCATTAGTATCAGCATTTGCCCCAAACTGCATATTTTTAATGCTCATATAAAAAAATTGATGCACAACAAAAAGACCTGCTTTAAAAAAAATGTTTAGAAGTTCAATAAACTTTTTTAAAAATATGTCAGGGTTTACAGGGTTAAGATACATTTAAACAGTAATTATGAAGCACAAAATATGAAACAGCTATAGAGGATCTTGTTAAAGATGGCAAGTCAATGGACATTTTTTTATTGCTTTGCTACATTTGAACTATGTTGAAACAGCATGTTTATGCGTTAAAAACATTTGAAGGCCGTTGCCAGTGAGGGAAAAAGATAGACAGCGAGTTTATAACAAAAACAATAGAGCTTATCTTTTGTTTTCCATCACTATCTGTCACCTTTCATCTCTCCACCCAAACACAGCACCCAAAGGAACTCACTTTTCCTTGACCACAAAAGTGCAATAAATAACGTTATCCTGACAAAAAGAACATCAGTTTTAATTAAATTATAAAATAATCAACCCCCATTCAGTTTAAATACAAAGAATTAAATTTGGACTATTGGACTAAACTTGGGGACTATTTTCAACAAATAACATATGTTCCTCACAAAAAATATCATATTACTTCAGAAGACTTGTTGTGCATGAGTCATGTTTTTGATATGGGTACATGGTGTTTTTGTTTTTGTCATATTGCGAATTGACAGAATTTTGGACATGCAAAAAAAAAGCAGACTAGCTTTTTTGATTATAAAATATAAAGGTTAGTAAATTAGTAAATAATGACAGAATCTGACTTTCTGTTCTGTTAATGACAAAATGTTCTGATCAAAACCGCATAGGACCTATTATTTTTTTTAAATCCTTTCTCAATCACCTCACTATCCTTTTGTGTTCCCCAAATTGTGTATTTGCATGTTTCGTGCATATGTTGGAAAGTTGGAAACTAAGGAAATGGATGCAAGGGTTATAACAAAAAGCTTGGGACAAATTGGAACCCATATCTGGGCTGGACATCCCTAGAGACTAAACAAGCAATGTTCCTATTCCCCAAGCACTCGGGTTGGCGGGCGGGTGACTGATTAGAGCACGCGTGCCCAGACATGTCCCTATCGTCTGGCCGCCGGCCAGTCAGTGGGCAGCCCACCCTGGCGTTTGATCTGGGGGTTTGGCTCCAGTCAGTCCCGGCATTGTATCCCAAACAATGCACCCCAGACCTACTGAACTCCATAAACATATCCCTTTGTGGGCTTTTCCTCAAACTCAGGGTGGGGGACACCCGCTGCCAGGAAGAGGGACTCCTATCCAAAAAAAGAATGCTGTGCCTCCCTCTTTGGGCCTGCTGACTGGGCATTCCTGCCAATAACCTCCAGGAAAAATCAGCAAATTCAGAGGCCATTGAATAATAAAGGTGTGAAATGGCATGATGATGATGAATAAAAGTATTATGTGCTCAAAAAGTTTAGTTTTTTCTCTTTAGAACTGATATTGGGCATTATTATTTGGATGAGGATTCTGGTGTATAACGGGGAAAAAAAGTATATCTTAAAGGAGAACTCCGGGCAATTTTTAAGTTAATCTTGATCGTTATATCTTTATGAGTACTGTCTATAGAAAAAAAAACGAACCGGATTGGTGCTTGCTACGCGGAGCTGCGACCGCGAATGCCCAGAGCTCCCACTCAGCTAAAACGGCAGCTCTGGGGGCATAACATAAAGAGCGTTTTTGTGCCTCTTAACAGACACAAAATGCAATTAAAATGTCTGTCTGGGGTAACATGAACTGGGGCCTTACCTGTGAACAAGATGCGTTTAGCAACTTAGCCATGGTTTAAATAGTGTTTTAGACGGCAAGCTGTAGTCTCGTGCTGAAGTCTCGCTCCTCCCACCTGGACTCGCGCTGAAGTCCCGTGATCTCAGTTGTAGCCGGGAAAGGTCAATAGTGTCCAGGTGGGAGGAGCGAGACTTCAGCGTGAGACTAACAGCTTGCTGTCTAAAACACTATTTAGGTGAATTTAAACCATGGCTAAGTTGCTAAACGCATCTTGTTCACAGGTAAGGCCCCTGTTCATGTTGGACAGACATTTTAAATGCATTTTGTGTCTGTTAAGAGGCACAAAAACGCTCTTTATGTTATGCCCCCAGAGCTGCCGTTATAGCTGAGTGGGAGCTCTGGGCATTCGCGGTCGCAGCTCCGCGTCACAAGCACCAATCCGGTTCGTTTTTTTTCTATAGACAGTACTCACAAAGGTCTAACGATCAAGATTAAGTTAAAAATTGCCCGGAGTTCTCCTTTAAATAAGCTTTACATATTATCCTAATTTGAAGGGTTTAAGCAATGTTTTTCATGCTTGTTCAATTAATCATGAACAATTTTTGCACATGCAGCTCAGTTTACAGGCGGTAGACAATTAAAGTCACAGTTCCAATCACTTTAAAGTCCCCATGAAATCAAAATTAATGTTTTTTTTTTTTTTTTGCTTTTAGTATGAATATTAGCCTTACTGTTATCTGTTAGCTAGTCTGCTCCAAAACAATGACAGAATTCGCATTTAGAAGATATATTCAAAACTTACAGTCTATCCCTTCTGCCAATATATAGCCTATAAATGATTTTGCACTTCAGCTTCTCATCAGATTTTCTGTCCAATCAAATGCTCTCTAGAATATAAAGCCCCGCCCCCTACATTATAAATAGATGCTGAAGCTGCGGCTTAAGCTTCTACATGCAAATGGCACATAAAGCACTATATAGGGGACAGAGAACGATTCTGACAGTGTAATATGCTTTCCATTAGGGCGAATGAAGTCTGGACAGGGGCACGGGTATTGGGGGTGCTGTTTTCACAGGTTTGTAAATGTAACGCAAATAGCATTTTGTTAATTTACATTTATTCATTTTAAGCATTTAATAATTTATGTGTGATAAACACTTTGAATAGGACTATTTATATGTTAAATTATGTTTTTTAAAACATACGCGCAGAGTGTTAAGTCATATTGTGTGTGTATTGAAAGAATTTGTCCGCAGCCGCTCAAAAAAAAGAGAAAAAATCGTCTGCAGCCGCTCTAGGCTAGGCCTACTCCTTAGCGCAACTCCACATCAGTGTTGTGTAAGGTAGGCACTTGGCAGGTTTGATTAGAAATTCATTGACATTGAATTTCTAATGAAAAGAAATTAATTTCTATTTCCTGTCGCTATGCAGGCTCTTTTATTGTAGATATGCTGTGTAAACAGCCCAATAACCTATTTATTTAAAGGCTTAATTTATGTCCCATAGACAGGTCTGTTGCATTACAATTGAAAGCAGTATCAATAATGTCAAAAATGTGATGTTAAATCAAGTTCGGGTGTGTGTGTATCCTGTTGTCTCGTTTAAGCGACATTTTGCAATTCAGACCGCCGCTGGAGGGCAAAGGCTCATTCCCTGACCGGGAGTCAAAACTGGACCGCGGTGGTGAGAGCGCCAAATCTTAATCACTGACTAGACCATCAGGGAAAGTGTGTTGACTGATGCCCCTCAAGCCCGGCAATGGGCCCCTACCAGATGTTGTGATTTGCAGAGTTTTGACGAGTTTTATAGACTTTTCAAAAGTGGTGACCCCCCCAAAAAAACACACAGCATCCCCTACCTAAAACATCTTCCCGTGCCCCCGAGTCTGGATTCATGTGAGTGTCACACGAACCTCAGTCTGTCACAAATGAACTGCGGCTTTACCGAACTCAATGGCTCTGCCTCTGTCTGGAGCTGTGATATAAACGAAACGCTATTGGCTATTTTTAAAAAGGAGAGGAGCTGTTTGATATGTCCCGCCCTGTCTTCATGTTTCAGTGGAAATTATGTCAACACATTGAATAATGCTGCAAGTTTCAAGGCACAAAAATCAGGTCAACTCTGACAAAAACCAGGAGAAAAATGCCCAGGGTCCCTGATCATCTGTGTGAACGTGCCATAGTCCTGCAGGAGACATGAGGACTGCAGATGTGAACAGAGCAATAAACTGCAATGTCCGTAATGTAAGATGCCTGAGACAATGCTACAGAGAGACAGAAAGGACAGCTGGTCGTATCTGCAGTGCCAAACCATATGTAACAAAATATTTATATATTTCAAACAAATAGTTAGCCTACAGCCTACACATTAAGAAATTTGCTGGGAAAAAGCAGTTGAAATGAGAGGACGTTTATTTTAATTTAACTAAGCGACCTCCCTGTATTATGTTTCATCTTCCGATACATCTAGCTTAATATAGTCCTGTAAATCGGTGGCCCAGCCAGTATAGTGTAGGCTACTCAAGTAAGTTAGCTAAATCAAGTTTTTTTGTTTTGTTAAAAATAAGCTGTCATAATAACTCCAGAACTCCAGGTGTCGCTGTCGCCTGAGGCTGCGCATGCGCAGATCACATCAGTCGATCAGCTGACCGTGAGAGAAGCTTTTGGAAACACTGTGGTGTCATTATGAATATCAAATCCTAAGACTGATTCTTTGGAAATTATTTAGTTAAAATTACCAAATAATCGTCGTGTCATCACGTTCACTTTGAAATCAGGTAAGACCGCTGGAGAAACGAGAAGACCGCTGTTGTGTGATCGTGTTGAAACGTCTGCAGCTTTAACGTTAGCTGTATTTGCTAGTGTGGATTAGAGCTGCCTGAGGTTCATCTTGTGTTTATATATGCTTTAAAATGAACTAATAATGTGTTTTCAGATTGTCACTTGATGTTATATACATCTCAAATATGTCGCAGTGTCGTTTTGAGTGTATTTGTCTAGTTCTCTTGCACTATGTGTATTGTACTGCGTGTTTACAGTTACACTGTGATGGTTTGATCCATCGGCAGCCTGCTACTGATGATGATGATGATCTGAAATATGATCAAAAGTGACTCTAGTGAGACAGATCAGATGAGATTATTATTTTAATCACAGTGTCCATTCATCAGATTCAAGGTCGGTCCGATGGGCCTCCGCTTCAACTCGTGACTGTCAAGTGTCATTCATTCATTTTGAGGAAATGAGTCAATAAGTTCAGGCTGCAAATGATGTCCAAAATTAATATGTCACTCAAAATACATTATTCCCATTATTTGAAAGTTCCCATCAAATACCATGATTACTTTTTATATTCAAAATTGATATTTTCAGGTTCAAATTTATATAAATGTGAAGTGGAAGAGTATATTTTAAGTTCTGTATGTCAGGGTCTCATTGTCATGGAAAACCTTGCAATATCATGGAATTTTTAAATTGTGATTTACAGAAGTATTATTTTTTCAGGCTTGTAAATCCACTCTCTAATATATATATAGCTATGGTCTACTCTAATATAGTCAGGAAGATATTGCTTGAAAAATTGTCTGCCAAGTTATTGTGAATAATTTTGTCTGTTTTTAGTGATATTGGTAATAAGTTTAATTTAAATCTTTTAATTCATCAATTTTATATTTATTTCACATACAAATTGATATCCGAAATCTCTACACAATAATTTCTAAAAAAGAAAAAAAATAGAATGACCTATTAATAGAAAACTTTTGATGTATATTTTTATTTTCTTAAATCCTAGTGTTTCTAAATTAATTTCTAAAATTCAATTTTATTTATTGGTAAGGCATATATTAATCTAAATATTTCTTTCTTTCTTTCTATATAGCACTACCTTAAAAATCTTAGTTTGAGTTGGTACTGCAGTGTGAAGTTTGTACATTTCGATGTTTATTAATGCCTGTCAACATCTTTCTGCTTTAGACTCTTCATTACTTGTTCCTCAGCAGCCATGACAGAGTTCTGGTTGATTTCGGCTCCTGGAGAGAAAACCTGCCAGCAGACATGGGACAAACTAATGACGGCCACAACTCGCACCAACAATCTGTCCACTAACAACAAGTTCAACATTCCTGATCTCAAGGTCATATTCTTTTCCTCTTCCTCTTTTTACTGTCCAAGTTAAGTAGTCTTTTGAGCACTGGTATTAGGGCCTACTTATTTCTTTTTTTACACCGCTCATCAGCTTTTTCACAGCTGATTGATACTAAAATATATAAATATATATATATATATATATATATATATATATATATATATATATATATATATATATATATATATATATATGTTGGTAACTAAACTGTTTTAGCCTGTAAATATATCTAAATAGCAAATACCAATTCAGATGCAGTTTATGAAAAAAAAAATCACAGCTGTTGATGCCTAAAAGCTTATGTGTAATAAATTCTATGAAATATTACATATTTATTTCTAAAGCTACTTTTTGTAGTGTCTATTTGATCCTTTTCTCATTTAAAACAATGTACAATGCACACAGTGTAATTAATTAGATTAAAAATTGTAATCGCTTGACTGCCCTAATATAAATATTTTGGGCTGTCAAATGATTAATCACGATTAATCGCATCCAAAATAAAAGTTTGTGTTTACATAATAAATGTGTTTGTACTGTGTAAAATTATTTTGTATAAATAAGTACACACACGTGCATTTATATATTTAAGAAAAATTTGTTATTTATATATAACATATTTATATTTATATATAATATCAATTATATATAAATCTACATATAGTATATACATGCAAATATTTCTTAAATATATACAAGCATGTGTATGTATTATATATATAAAATAATTTTACACAGTACAAACACATTTATTATGTAAACACAAACTTTTATTTTGGATGCGATTAATCGTGATTAATCATTTGACAGCCCTAAATATATATATATGCTGTTGTTTTCAATAGTACATTTCAAAAGAATTAATACAACAATTTGTTTGCATCATTTAATTCTGAAAAAATGTTCACAGAAATCTTCATATGTCATTCTGCTTCAGTTTCTCTGATTGAAAACAAAAATCAGCCTTTTAAAGGCATTTCAAAAGTCTCAATCCTAATTTTCCCAGAGTCCAGTGACCCTGCCGCCCCGTGTCGTCTTGACCAGCGAGTTTCCGCCTGACAGGATGAGAACAGCGGCGCCACCCTAAGCTCCTGCTGTCTCTGTGGGCCGATGCTGAGCAAATCCAGCATGGCTGTGTTTGTATTGCTTCATTATACTGGATGGTGATCAAAGTGTCTCTGTTTCTCTTCTCTAAACGCTGCAGGTCGGGACATTAGATGTCCTTGTGGGGCTGTCTGATGAGCTGGCCAAGTTGGACTCTTTTGTTGAGAGGTAAAGTCTTTCTAGTAATAATATATCAATGCTCAATGTCAAAACACCTTGTGTCTGTCAAACCGTGTGTTTCTTTACTTTGGTGTGGTGAGGAATCTCATATAGAGGTGAGGTTATCGTGGCATCTGCCTAAAATTATTTATATATATTTATAAAATTGTTTGATGATGCGCTGCATTCTCTTTCCACAATCATATTTAAATGACAAGATTTATGGCTTATCCGTAGATGTGAGATTCTATTCTATTTTATATATATATAACCTTATATATTATTCCTGTTTGTCAGTATAATTTTCACATTACAGGTGGATTTGAGCTTGTGTTCCATGCACAAACGCACTGTTGTTTTGCAGTATGTCTACTACACACCAGACAATATTTTTAACAGTTTTTTAAATCTATAGACAGTCATAATGTTTTCACTTTTTCAACAAGCCCTTAATGTGATGTCATTTTACTGACTGAAACTGGGCTTCTTGGACACCTCAGTGTTTCTGAATCATCTGATAAATGTGCTGTTTTGATGAATTCTGTGTCCTGACCTGGATCATCTCCAATCTGAGAGTTTTCAGAGAGCTGTGATGTCTTTTGATGCCGTTCACAGTGTGGTGAAGAAGGTGGCTCAGTACATGGCCGACGTGTTGGAGGACAGTCGAGATAAAGTCCAGGAGAACCTCCTGGCAAATGGAGGTAAGAATCACTGGTTTCTGTGGCATGAAATGGGATCTTACACTGTTGCTGGTTTTGTTGAATTTATTCCTGTTTTCCATGCTGTGTTTTAGTCGATCTGGTCACCTATGTCACAAGATTCCAGTGGGACATGGCCAAGTACCCTATCAAACAATCCTTGAAGAACATTTCTGAGATTGTATCCAAGGCAAGTGATCTGATCCAATGATTTCTATGTGAATTATGGGACTAAAATCCACAATGTCTCTTCATTTACCACTGATTGCTTACAGTTAAATTAAAGTCAGTGCAACATTACATTACAATGTTGCTTAATTTTATTTCACTCGTTTGGGAACGTAGTTTGAATATTTGATATCTCTCAGCCCTATTTGACATATATTATTGATATGAGTCTTACTGTTATGAATAGGGGCTTTTGGTGCTTGAATGACACCTCAGATGCTGTTTTAAATGAAGCTCTCTCCCCCTGCTGTTCAACAGCAAGTCTCACAGATTGACAATGATCTGAAGGCTCGAGCATCAGCCTATAACAACCTAAAGGGAAACTTGCAGAATCTAGAGAGGAAGAACGCGTGAGTAAATTCATTTTTAGGGAGGTTATTTCACATGCATTATTTTGGTTTTATTTTATTATACATTTAGTAACTTTAGCTGGAAATCTTTTATTTGTTTAGATGCATTGATATTAACTGTATTTCAAAATATACGATGCAACTCACAATAAATAAATAAAACGAAAATTATTACCTGTTATAAATTCTGAAAAAAAAGTCGTTTTTTTATGGAACATGATATATATTTATATTTTAAAAGAATATCCACGCATCTCCAGACAACAGTTTAGCCTATACTGACAGACTTCAAGAAAGTAGTCAAAGAAGTCATAATTTCTATGTTAGGGTGAACTATTCCTTTAAGAAAGGCACAAATTTAATGAATGACGTAGTCATGGTTTTGGAAAGCATTTTCTAATGAACCAATGTGATTTTTGTGCTCTCACCAGAGGGAGCTTGCTGACCAGGAGTTTGGCTGATATTGTCAAGAAAGATGATTTTGTGCTGGACTCCGAGTACCTCATTACTATGCTGGTGGTGGTACCAAAGTAAGTGACATATTACAAAACATAAATAGCCTCTTTGTGGATGCACACAAACCTATTTTGTTGAATTTTTCTCATGCTGACAGTTTATTTTCTAACCCTTCAGAACAAATTATACCGACTGGCAGCGCACTTACGAGACTCTTTCAGAAATGGTGGTGCCACGATCTACAAAGTAAGCAACTTGCAACCTGGATGTGTCTTGTGTGTCAAAGGGATCATGCACCTAGTCACAAAATAGAAATGAAAGAAAATGTAATAAGACCATGTAGTGTTTTGACTTTAAATCATCAAATAGTTTATTTTAATCAATTTAATATGGTGCATTTTTAAAAAGGTGTTTCTTTGAGCAACTACAGATATTATATTGGGATTTTGGAAAACCTGATTTACGGGATGGGTTGTTTGGATTTCATAGGACTAAAAGGCATAATCAATATGTGTCTGAAGCTTGAGGAGTATTAGTGGAGTAATACTTATACTATATAAGCCTAATTCTTATATACTTAAAATGAGTAATTACTAATGCAGCAGAACAAACAGACATCATTTTCCATCTGTCTGTAGTGTAAAATAAAAAAATAATATTATGGGTGTCTCACTGGTAATTGTCATTTTTGTGATTAAAGTATGTTTTCGAGTATTACTGATGGTAGTACTTTTGTATTAAAATAAGTATAAATTAATAACAGCCTGTTACTACCATGATGTATAATGTATCAGTATACAATTTTTGTGAATTTTCTTCATGCAAAGTATAATTATTTTGTGTTTTTGAGTGAAATATGACTAGGACATTTTAGGTTCTCCCTGCTACACAACACTAAACATTAGTGTTATTTTCTTTCTTGCAGTTTGCTCTTTGAGGATCATGACAGCGGCCTGTTTTCCGTCACACTCTTCAGAAAGGCCATCGATGACTTCAGACACAAGGCCAGAGAAAACAAGTAAACAGCCAATTTTAGCTCCACCATGCGGTCATGAATCACACCGTTTAGATGTCTGAGAAAAGGTCCAGTTTAAGGATCTTAATGCCTTAGTCATCCCAGTGTCTGCTTTGCAGGTTCACGGTTCGTGACTTCCAGTACAACGAGGAGGAATTGAAAGCAGATAAAGAGGAGATGACCAGACTCTCAACTGACAAGAAAAAGCAGTTTGTATGTATCGGATAGATGATCCTCAAATCAACTGGCATGGAACTACATCAGTTTTGGTTATTTAAATCTTCATACATTTGTTCTCTGCAGGGTCCACTGGTTCGATGGCTGAAGGTGAACTTCAGTGAGGCTTTTATTGCTTGGATCCATATTAAGGCTCTGAGGGTCTTTGTGGAATCAGTGTTGAGGTAGAGACAACCAAACATCTCTTTGGGTTCTTAGGCTGCATTTACACTGCAGGTCTTGATGCCCAAATCCGATTTTCTGACTATATCCGATTACATCATCTTTTAAAAGTGACCCGTATCCGATTTTTTCATTTACACTATACACTGCTGAAACTACCAAATGTAGACGTTCTGACCCGGAAAAGGAAGTAAAACAGCACAAAATGCAATGGATGCAGATGCGAATAAAATTATCCAGTGTTTTGCTTTCCACAATATTTTGAGAAATCAGCAAAAAAGTCAGCAAAACATTGGTCTCCGTAGCGGAGAAAAAAGAGGAGATCCCTTGTTGCAGCCTGGGCGAATTTAGTGTATTTATTTCTGTAACAACCATAGCGGTAACAACCCTGCATTTTTGCCTGCAACATCTCTTCGCCCCAAACAATCAAAAGACATGAAACCTCCGCATTGCTCCACTGTGTGTATCCTTGTTAAAAGGATCCTCCATTGCGCATATAAGAAGTCATGTGATCTCAGTTGGTGGTGTCCACCTGAGTTGACGTCACTTTTTTAATGACGTACGACTCGCATTTACTGGGGAATATCCGATTTGTCTGCTTACATGGCACACGCAAATGCACGTATCCGATTCATATCCGATTTATTACCACATATGAGTGAGGCCTGAATCCGATCTGAGAAAATCGGAATCCATGCGTTTTTTTCCTGCTTACACGTTCACCGGTCATATACGATCTGTGCCACATGAGAGGAAAAAATCGGATTTGGGTCACTTGAACCATGCAGTGTAAATGGGGCCTTAGAGAGCACATATCTGGAGGACTGAAATTATTCTTGAATTTTCTTTTGAAATAAGAGTTTATTATTTAGTTGTATTATGCCAACTTACAACCTCCTATCCTGTCCAAAAAGAGCACTTTTCACATCAGGTTTATTTTTGTAAATCTCTCACAATGTAGCATTACAAAGAGGCTGTTTTTAAAGAGTGGGACAGTGAAAACTAAACTTAAATCAACATTTTATTATTATTTATTCTAAATAAACAGATATGGATTGCCAGTGAACTTCCAAGCAATGCTGCTACAGCCCAACAAGAAGAACATGAAGAAACTGAGGGAAGTTCTGTACGATCTTTATAAGCACCTGGACAGCAGCGCAGCTGCTATTATTGACGTAAGTTTACTGTTGGCCCTAGGCTGTGTTTTTCTGAGGTGTGGTTTAAATAATATAAGAAATTATTTTCGGTTTTGTGGCATTTACACCATTCCAAAAGTAAAAAATCCATAGGTTATTTTCATATTGATAACATCAGTAGTTTCCACAGGATTTTGTTGAGACCTCGTTCCCTCTAGGGCAGGGGTGCAAAACTCAGTTCTGGAGGGCCACAGCTCTGCAGAGTTTAGCTTCAACCCTAATTAAAAGCACCTGATCCAGCCAATCAAGTCCTCCAGGCTTATTTGAAAACTACAGGTATGTGTGTTGAAGCAGGGTTGAACAAAACTCTGCAGGGCTGTGGCCCATCAGGAACTGAGTTTTGCACCCCTGCCCTAGGGGGTTCTGGGGGCATGCCCAGCTCAGCATACATTCACTGTAACCTGAGCCTTTCTGAGATGCAGAAAACACCAGATCATGAGCTTATCGCATGAGCAAAGTGCGCACTTTGCTTTGAAACATATATACTTATTTTATTAAATCACAGTCTTTTGCGATTTGGTAAGGGCACGAAACCATATTGCGCTTTTGATTTTAGTTCGTTTGACAGATACTTTGCCAAAGCAAAGGCGCAAAACAACGTTAGAGATCCTTTGTTATTATGAGAAGTTTTAAGATATTTTCGGTTCATTATGAAACTTTGGCGGCATAAATTAGACTGGCAGGCTGACATAGTTTAGGTAATAGGAAACACTGTAACATATAAACTAGTTTTGGGCTGCTGAAAAAGTGTGCATGGCCTGTTTAAAGTCGGCATGAAACAAAATTTGCGATTAGTATTTTGTTCCCTATTGTGACGTACATCTGAGTAAAAGAGTTTCTGGAACAAGAAAAAATGTAGGGTGGGACTTTATTTTGTTCATGGAGAATTGTGGTTTGCTATTGTTCAATCCCATGTGACAGGTTGTCCCGCCCTCACGCCATTAAACATGTCACCAGAGAAGAGATGTTGCTGCAAGAGGGAGATGAAGTTATTTTGATTAAAGGGGTCATGAACTGGCTTTTTAAAAAAAAGTTCTATTGTTGTCTGAGGTCAACTTATAACGTTCGCTTGGTTGTTACATTCAAAAACATCAAAATGAATAAGTAATAGGCTATTTTCTACCTAGCCTTTTGAGCCTAGCTCAAAAACGCTCGGTTTTTATGGCCGTCTCGCATTGAAGACTTGGAAGTAAACGCCCACTGCTGTGAGTGGATAACAGTTGTGCATATTATTTAGCTATGCGTGTAATGCGCGAATCGGTGGGCGGGGCTAAACCGGCCGTGGTTTTATCCTCTTTGTCGTCATAGTTCTCCACTTTGAAAAACGAGTCGTTTGCTGAGCCTGGTGTCAATAAAAGCTTTTATTGGACTAACAAGGACGTTTTCAGTTCTGAAACTTACAGGATATTCTTATAATATGATGACCTCTTAGATGTCAAAAGCTCAAGGAAAATTTTATTTCTCAGTTCATCACCCCTTTAAATATTTTGAAGGCACGCGAATAGAAAAAATAATAATGATGTGAACGGATAAATAATTTATAGCAAATACTGTAATGTTCCATAAAAAAACATTTCATGGTAACTTTAAATAAGTTGTCTTTTTCCTGTTCCAGCAATCTGCCATGGACATTCCTGGCTTGAACCTCAGCCAGCAAGAATATTACCCCTACGTGTACTACAAAATCGACTGCAACCTGCTGGACTTCAAATAGAAGAACCATACTCAATCATGTGCCGCTCTTTTTGTCTCTGTGAATAAATCTAAGTTAAATTAAACTGTATATTGCTGAAGTCTTGTTCTAGTCACCTTGTCATGCATGCTCATTCATATTCAGAGATACTTCTCATTGCTGTTCATCAATGACGGCAGGAGAGCATCTATATCTGCCGCCCCTAGTACGTTGTTTACATTTTTTTTTTAAAGAATGTCATTGTGTTATCATATGTGCTGGTGAATGAACTTATGGATTTTATCAGTCATTCCACTGATTTTTTTGTGACCTGTAGTAGTTACATCTAATGTTAGTGATACATTGTGTGTGGACAACTGTGTTTTTAACCTTTTATTCTTTCAAATGTACCAGTGGTCCATTTAAACAAACAAAATGAGAGAAAAAAATGTTACAAAGATGCAATATAAATGTGATGTTATGTACATTTGGTGTTTTAAAGTTATATGTGCAAAATTATTGTCATGGAACCAAAATATAAAATTAATATAAGTACATAAAATGTGTAGTGCTTTTTGTTGTTGTTGAAGTAAATAAAAAAAAGTAAAAGTAAATTTGCATTTTCAGAAGGATCGCAATTAAATGCTCAAATAACTGCAGGAAAGAAGGCCATTTGCACTTCAATTAGATCCTTGTAAATTAGATTTTGAATGAACATTTTAATAATGCAAGTTAGGCTGAGAGATGTTTTTTGTTACGCTCCCATTTGAAACTAAGACAATTCCTTTAAAGACAATGACTTTAAAATATCCATCAATAAAAAGAAATAATGCTTTGCAGGTGAAATATTTTAAAGTGGATCAACCAAAAATTAAAGTTGTTTCATTATTTACTCACCAGTATGTGGTTTGTGATTTGCGCACAGTAGTAAATTAAGTCCTTCATTATGATTTACGCGCGCAAGTTTTTTACGCAAGCAAACTTCGTTAACATAACCAAATAAGCAGAAGACAGTGCAGACATTTGGAAATTTGAATATTACGTGAAAATATGTTAGAGGCCCGCTGAAGTGCCTAGAAACAAGCAGAGTTAGTGTTGACATAATTTCCATTTCCACTGAAACAGAAAAACAGGGCGGGACCGAACAGCTCCTCCCCTTTTTAAATAGCCAATAGCATTTAGTTTATATCACAGCTCGATTTCCTCCTCCTAATATCTATAATGAGTCTGGAGCCGACTCGCGCATGATCCGTTCTGTGTATATGTGTCTCTGGTCCGGAGCAGACTGTGTGCGCGCTGAACCAGACTTCATTCGTCCCAGGACCCAGAGCATTACACTGTCTGTATCGTTCCCTATCCATATACTGCAGTCTGCACTGTGTGCCTTTCCATGTAGATAGAAGATAGTAAATGTGTGAACAAGTGACCGAATTTAGCCGCAGCTTCATCGTTCAGTATAAAGTAGAACGGAGTTTCAGATTCTATTCTAGTATTTGATTGTACAGAAAATCTAATGAGAAGCTGCTGAAATTATGTCATCAAAATCATTGATCCATATGGTGGAAGTGAAAGAATGTAAGTTTTGAATGCTTATATCTGCATTATGCGAATTTTTTTTTTTTGGAGCGCAATTATGTTATAGATAACCGTAGGCTAACATATTCATAATAAAAGCCAAAAAATAAAAATTTGATTTCATGGGTACTTTAAAAATTAAATAGCCTAATAAAATCTGCCATATATAAGCTACAAGTAAAACTTAAATAATACCAAAATAAATACAAGAATGGGTGATTCAAGGGGTAGCTACTTATAGGCTATAGGCTACTAATTGAATCGCACTATCACGTCATTTAATAAGATCCAGTTATAGCCTACATATATAATATAATAATATTTAATTAATTACTAGTAGGCTAGCTTTCAATCTTGTACGTTAATAAGTGCTGAAATCACACGCGCCCGTTCAAGATGACGCGCAACATCGCCGCGTGCGTCTCCGCAGATGTGCTGATCCCCGCGCGAGAATGCCTGCCGCTGCAGATCTGTGCTCGTGTGTGTGAGGATGACCACGGGCTCGATGGGCTGCGGGGGAAGCAGATCCGCCGCGATCGAACCCCGGTATTACGAGAGCAGGGACACCGAGTCGACGTGGCTCACGGACACGGAGACGCAACGGGCAGCTGCCGGTAACGGGACCGGCGAGAGCGCGAGCGAGAATGAGAAAACAGCAACAGCAGCAGCAGCAGCCGGATCAGGTCAGACACGATCGTCTTTTATTAAAAACACACATAATGTACATAATATAGAAATGACTAGTGATACACACCCCATATGGTTCGTGAAAATATAAAATATCATTCATATTCGTTGTATAGGCTGTATATTAATATGGTAATCTGACACACTCACTGAGGCCCAATAATGTATAATACACACAGAAGAACTAATAGAAATATGCAATATAGGCCTACCTAACAAATATTTACCATAATAGTGTTCAAATTCAATATGAACACTGTGGTAATTTGTTATTATTAGTCATAATTTCAAGCAATACAAACAGAAGCTTTTAGATGAAAAAGTTCAATTAATTCCAAACGTGTGTCTGGTTGTGTACATCAGTGGTACAAAACAAACATTACAAAAAAAAAATATATTTCTTCTTATTGTTGACACTGTCACGGTTTCCTTTTAAAAACCAGTATTTACACTGTCATATTAATTAAAAAGGCATGTGAATTAATAAAAACTTAAAACTTCATAGGCATGTTTATCATGAATACATATTTTACTAGTCATGACAAGCTCTAAAATATTTTATTGGGTAGAAATTGTGAGTAAATTTTATAATATTAATAAATCATGAATGACTGGAAAAAGAGCCATGTAAATATATTAGTTAAACAGATCTCTGAGAAAACTTCTAGAATCCTGAAATGTAAGTATTTTAATTTTATTTATAATTATTGTTATATATATTTTTTTTTTTATTTTTTTATTACATAAACTACAGAAGTTGCCAAAAGGGATGTCCGGCCTAGGACAATTGACGGCATAAATTAATGATTGACATGTAAAATGTTTACATTTGTTAAAGATTTGGTAAACAGTTAATTATTTTATTTACAATAATGCAATGAAACAATCCAAATTGTGCCAACATAATTTTGGGCCAGGCTGTCATACAAATAAATGATGAACACGTTACACAGTCTAAAGTCCTTGGTTGTAGTCTTTTTCTTCTTCTCTGCATTTTTAATAAAGAAATCACCTTTGGCCACTACTATTGAAAACCAATACTACGGCTAGGGAGCCTTTGGAGTCAGAAGGTTTGAGATCCATTGGTGCACATTCATATGAAGAACTTCTGTGCTGTTGTTGCTGTAAAGGTCAAAGGGAAGAGAAGCCCGTGACGGGGACCAGAGGCTCTTCTGCCAAAGAGAAGAAGCTGGTGAACACCGGCACACAGTGTGGCAGACGCGCCACGCTCACCGACAGCACCCAGAGGAGACCAGCACACAGAGACGAGGTCAGGACCATCAACACTCATCACACGTCATAATTCACCTCATAATCAAAAAAGATTTCATCATAAAGATCTTCATTTGTGTTCTGAAGATGAACGAAAGTCTTACGGGTTTGGTACGACATGAGGGCGAGTAATTCACGACTCCCTTTAAAGGAACACTCCACTTTTATTTTGGAAATAGGCTCATTTTCCAACTCCCCTAGAGTTAAACGGTTGAGTTTTACCGTTTTTTAATCCATTCAGCCGATCTCCGGGTCTGGCGGGAGCACTTTTAGCATAGCTTAGCATAGATCATTGAATCTGATTAGACCGTTAGCATCTCTCTCAAAAAAATGACCAAAGAGTTTCGATATTTTTCCTATTTAAAACTTGACTCTTCTGTAGTTACATCGTGAACTAAGACAGACGGAAAATCAAAAGTTGAGTGACTGAAAGTTGAGCTGCAATGATATTACGCAGCGCCTGAAAATAGTCCCCATCTATATAACTTCCAACGTGACTGGCACTAATTTTCAGGCGCTGCGTAATATCATTGCACCCATGGTACTGCAGCAAAGTTCCCTGATTATTAGGCAGGAATAAGAGTATAGTAGTTCCTAGCCATATCGGCCTAGAAAATCACAACTTTTCATTTTCCGTCGGTCTTAGTTTACAATGTAACTACAGAAGAGGCAAGTTACCCGGAGATCGGCTGAATGGATTCAAAAACTGTAAAACTCAACTGTTTAAATCTCGGGGAGTCGGAAAATGAGCCTATTTCCAAAAAAAATGGAGTGTTCCTTTAAAGACACTGTCATGAATTACTCGCCCTCATGTCGTTCCAAACCACCACAAAAGACTTTCGTTCATCTTCAGAACACAAATGAAGATCTTTCTGATGAAATCTGAGAGCTTTCTGTCCCTCCATTGACAGCAACACAACTACCACTGACTGACGCTTCAGAAAGTTCATAATAAGTTCATAATGAGCTCATTTGTTCTCACACGTCAAGTGAACATGCTTGAGCTTCCGTTTACCACAACTGATGTGTGAGTTTAAGGTTTATAGGTAAATAAAAGCCTAAATTCAATCTGTTCATCATATAAAGCGATCGTGTATTTTCAGAAAATTTTGACTGAACCGCTCAATTTGGATTGTCTTTTAATCATGGAACAGTTCTTACTTTTTCTATTGATGTTGGCTTACATAAAGATGAGCTGGACCTTTTATCCTCATCTATCATGCATCTTATATCAGCACGCAGTGCATCTTTATAGGCTGGTATTCTTTTCTTGCAGGTTAAAAGTAAATCAAAGAAAATGCCCCAGCCCGAAGGGGTTAAAAGTGTGCGTCCGGCGGTGAACGCCGAGGCGATTCCCTGACGAACACAGTCACAGTGCCACAGTCCAACGAGGGACTTTCATTGTAATTAAATGCACATTAAATCAGATGGCAGATTTGGTCCAGGTCCGTCTGTTTGTCTGCATGTAAACGTCGAGATGATGAAGACCCTAACATGCTGCAACACGGGTCATTTCAACAGGATCGAGCCTTTGTAGAGCTGCATCTCTTTCTGAAGTACTCAAATGTTATTTATTTCCAAGCCGTTGTTCATTTTGAATATTTTCCTGGTATTATGTATTTGCCAGTGTGATTTCCATCAGTATTGTGCAGGTTAGTGAGATTCTAGTGCCTAATGAGTCTGTTTGATAATGCAGATGTCTCAGGTTGTGATTTTAAGAAATGAAGACACATCCAAACATAACATTGTCTCGCTCCTCTGAATGGAATGGAAACTGTTTGGTTTTGTTTTAGTTGAACTGATTTGTTTATGATTTAGTGATTTGAATCGGTCAATTTGTTCATCATAATTATGACATTTTTTATAGGGATGCTGGGAAGGATTCCCCGAGTAAAAACAGCACAAGAGTATTTTGACTTAATATTTTACTATAATAATAAACATTCTAAAACTGAAAGAGTTTCTTATCTTATAAATTACATTTATATTTCAACAGTGTTTGTTTGTCTCATGTGCTACTGGTATAAATATTGTAAAGTGTGATGATTTTAGGTGTCATATATGTGCAGATCATATTTCACACCCAAATCAACTCAAACATTGTATACAGGAAAATTGACTATGACATAAAAGAGAATCTAATGAAGGGAAAAATCGACATAAAACTAAATAGAATGTTGTGATGTATTTTGTATAAAGCAGATGCTTCACATATTATTATTACTTATAAATGAGTAAAATTCACACCCAAATTATTATTGTATTTTTTTTATTCTGCTGATCATCACTGGCTAAGAAAAAAATGACAGCCTTAGATCAAAGTACCATGTGGACTGTTTCTCATGCAAGCACATTGCATCTGATTTTTTTTTTTTACACTTATTTACTGTACATGTTCCTAGTTTTTATGACTTCAATAATACTCCGAAATGTGTCAGCAGTTTTAAAATCGACAGCATTTGTGCAGATGTTAAAATGCATGAGCAGTTTTACTGCAAACAGACACATGATTTTGGATTATATTTTAAATTGACGATATTGCAATGCTTAAAAAGGCAGTGTTTATAAGGCAAATGAATTACTTTAAAGAGGGAATCAGAGATACTTCACAGCGAATGAATAAAACGAACACCATCCCCACACAGCTGTCTCAGCACTCATGCACACTCATCAGGCGCTCATTTCATACTGGATTATTGAAGGAAAAAGGCAACTTTACAACATCTTGCTTCAGTGATTTACCAGGTACAAATTAGATTTTTCTATAAAATTAAACACTGATTGTTACATTATCAGCTGATAAAAAACAGAACAGAAACAACTAGCAAAATTATAAGACGAGGTTGTAATGAAAACATCAAATGAATGTATATTATAAAACATTCTGCAACTCTGTATTCTTTATTTTACCACAACAGTGGAAGAAATAAACTTATCAAAAAAGTAAGATCCGATGTATCAGCTGGTTCAAATATAAAAACACAAATCCTTAGACAATAAAAATGAGATAAAAAAAGTTATTTTACAGATGATGTCTGAAACTGACTGTAAATTAATGTTTGACCCCAAAACGTGTTTCTCACATGTGATTGACAGATCAGATTTAAATGGAGAATGCTTTAAGATTGCTTTGACCTTTGACCCAGATCATATGAAATGCTTGGGGAATTTAAATCATTCCAGTTTCTGAATGAGATTTTTGTACCATTATCATCATCATGATAAACTAATCAAAATATCTCTCTAAATGACAATTAAAAGCTGTACTGTACACCCCAAAATATTACCTGACATATAAAGCATAAATTATGTAAAAATAAATGCAACTCTTAATGTTTATAAACCCAGACTGACCTCATCATGCCTGCCAATAAATAAAATGGCGCATACGACTTGCAGGGGTACATTTATCTTGAGTTACTCGAAGTCAATCAACATACGGATCATTTACAGTCAATTCACTTGGATATGAGTAACACGAGCTGTACAAATATATACACACCGCCAACATATACAAAAGTCACGAATAGAAGACAATATCTCATGGTGTTTCTAATAAGATCCCAATTGATTCTCAGCTTGTGTTGATTGATTGACGTATTTGTGCTTATCGGTTTAAACGTCTATAAACGAGACGCACACAGTAGATTTTAGACCTTTATACATTAAAGTCAACATGAACTCAAAATTGACTCTTTTCACTTTCTTAATGGATGTTCCTGGTCTTATTGTGAACAATATGCAAAGCCCAATCTGGCCTTTTTCTTGTTGAATACCCTGGTTGAAGTCACGAGACAAGGAAGGATTGTGAAAGTAGTATTGTCCATCCCTAACGTCACATTACGGACGTGCAACGGCTTGTGAATATCATTTCATGCTGACTTCAAGACCTGTATGAACACAGCATTTACACTGCGCTTAAGCTGCCTTCACGTGCTCTCGGAAATGTCCTACTTCCCACTTCTGAAGTCGTGATTACGAGCTCGTCGCATTGTTCTCGGAAAGAACCGGAATCATGGAGGACACCAGGTTTATTACTGCCTATTTATTGGGAAAATGTCAAAATGTCATGTAGCATCCCATTCATTGACAACCATATAACAGTCACTGCACTATCTAGATTAGGAATTTCGCTCAAATACAGGCTGTTTACACTGTGTGTAAAAAACACACTTCAAATGATTATTCGTATATGTAAATATGCACTACTTTACTGACAAAACAAAGTGATATAGCTGTTGTGGAAAAAACGGATAAAGAATAGCAGTCACAGGAGCAATCGTTCTCCCCTCCTCCATGGTTAAGGTTTATGGCACGGCCAAATGGGAACTTGGCTATACGACTTAAGAGATGTCCAATTTTTAATTAGGAAACTCATATTTTCGATAATTCCGATAGCAGGAGAAGGCAGCATTAACTATGGAAGCTAATTTCTGCCACATATAGACAAAAAGTTACAACTTACAACATACTAAGTCATAATTATGACGTTTTGGCCTGGTTTCACAGACAGGGTTTAGATTAAGCCAGGATTAGGCCTTTTCGTCATTTAAATATCTTTTATAAACATGCCTTAGAAAAATACATTACTGGTGTGCATCTTGAGACAAAACAATGACACTGACATATTTTAAGATATGCAAGTGCAAGTCTTTTTCAGTTAACAGATCAAACATGCATTTTAGTCTGGGACTAGACTTAAGCCTGGTCTGTGAAACCAGGGGATAATGTCATAATTGTAAGATTTTGAGTTTTGTTATAATTATACTTTAGTAGCATATGATTACCTGGAGTTAGAAACAACCAATTTTTACCCAGGGTTATGAAACCCTTCTCTGGAGCAGGGTTAGTGTTACTTTTTCATTGTTAACCCTGCAATGCGGTGTCGAATCAAAGATGGTCTTATTCGGGGCTTTCTTTAGAGCGGTTCAACTGGTGCGGCCCCGGGCCCCAGAAGGCGATGGCAAACGGTGCGAACTCGCACTGGTCTTATTACTGGGAGATACCAGTAATAAGCGGAACAGCCAACTTGGATCACGTGTGTCTTGATAACCAATCATATTACAGCCTTGATGTCATTGAATTGAATCCTGTCTCAATATTGTCTAACAGTGGTATAAATCAAAAAAATAAAGGGCCAGATTTACTAACAGCTTGCTCCAGCTCAAACCTGTCAGGATTTCCTAAAGACAAGCAGTGAAAAATGAGCGCTGAAAAGGTGTGGACAGGGTTTTTTTTGCGGCTGATCTTATTGCATTTGTTTCCCTTTCAGATGCAAAATGTATGGGAGGAGAGTCTTTAAATGGTTAATGTGAGGTGATTTACTAAGGTTGGCACTCGCCAATTTACTGGTATGTGCACCATTATTTAACAAAAAAGCACGTCTTAAAACAGACTGTAATTTGCGCTGCTCTTGGTAGATTGTGTTGGTCATTATGGAAATGATCCAATAATGATCCAGTGTGTCGTCAGTAGATCAAGCGCTGAAATTTACACTCCCATCGCTTTTATGGGATTGTGTATTCACGCTACTTTGCCCTGTTTGGTAAATATGGCCCAAAATGTTTCATTTGATTGTTTAATCAAATGTTTAATGGCAAACATGTTGAAGATTATCCGATTGGCTGTCGCTTCATTAAATGATAAGCTGTTTTCCCACAAAAGCAGTTTATTCAACGTAGTGAAGCCTCTCCTCCATTGACATCTATTAAAAAAACGGCCTCCGGTCTCTCTCCTTCCCTGCGTACAGCAGCTTTATGCTTTTTTAGCTAACCTTGGAGGCTTGCTTTAAAGCAGCTTTGGCCAAAATCGTGCAGTGTGAAAAATACGGTGATAAACCGCCTTTCCACTATCTCCAACATTCGCATACGATTGTCACATTTATTCCCCGAGTGGCAGTCGCACAGAACTTTGACATTAGTAGCGAAACAGCCATTGCTTTCTGTCATAATTATTACTTTTTATGCCATTATTTTGACCTTTTATGTAATAATTTCAACGTAGTACATCATAAATATGTCATAATTTCAATTTAGTGTCAATTTAATTATGTCTCAATTTTGACGTAATATGATTTAGTATGTCATACTTTAATAACTTTTTATCTCATAATTATGACATATCATAATTTTGACTTTTTAATCTGATAATTATGATTTACCAAAGAATGACTTTTTTAATCTTATGTAGTGGAAATGAGCTTCCATACAATCGCGTTGATTCCTATTGAAATGTCTAGATTTCGCCCAGAAAAACTCACTATACGAGAAAATTCTACGTGAAATAAGATAACCCAGGATTGCGACTTCAACTATTTCAATCGTGAAAAGGCCTAATAAGTCATAAAGTTCACTGATTACAGCACAGAATAGAAAATGGCCCAAGTGTGGAAGAAGTGCTACACATCCATAAGAGTTTATTGTCTCTGTACAACACGGCTGACAGACTGATCTCTCGCTTGACCAGCTCTAATCTATACAACTACAACAGGATGACACACGGCGTGATCCGCGGCTAAACCTCATTGATAGTTCTCTCCGACGGCCGGTATTCTGCGCCCTTCTCAGATGCCATGCTGAAGGACTGAGTCTTGCGTTTCAAGCGCGCACGCTTGTTGGCCAGAGAGAGGCTGTGCTTGCCGGAGTCGATAATGTCGGAGATGAACTTCTTGCAGTCGACACAAACCTCCATGGTGTTCCAGTCCTCCATCAGATCTTTCGGGAGCTCCATCTCCTCCTGAGATGAGGACGACTGCCGAGTCTGCTTGGATAATCTTAGAGAGATGGAAAAGAGACGGTAAATATGAATATCAGCGTGTAGAGACGAGCTCTATGCTATGGAAGCTTAGAATAAAAACATAAAAAAGGTTATCGCGAATTTTTAGCTCACAATTGCAAGTTTGGTAACACTTTACAATAAGGTTTGATTAGTTAAAGGTGGGGTATCTGATTCTCTTTTTTGTCCATTTTTTCAAAATCACTTGAAATCCTATTCATAACCCACTTACAGCCACTCAGTTAGAAGCACTGAAATGAAAATTAAGCAATTTAATCATTAAGCAAATTTAAATCAAGCAATTTAAACCCCCTTTGTGCATTTTCAAAATCTGCTTTTTGCAAATCACATACCCCCCCTTTAACATTAGTAAACTACTGTAGTTAACATGAAACGAGTGAACAACACTTCTACAGCATTTATTCATCTTTGTTAATGTTAATTTCAACATTTACGAATCAAAAGTTGTATGTGATAACATTAATGCATTGAACTAACATGAACAGGATGTGAACGACTGTATTTTTATGAACTAACATTAACAAAGTTTGTGTTGATGAAAGTAGCGAGGACTCAAATGCAGAGTGATGGGCTTTTATTAAGCATAAAATAAAACATGAGGGTACCTTACGAACCAGCACAGGACTGCAAACACAAGGAGAATATATAGGGAGAGCAAACAAAAGCAGGTAATGAGGGAGGACAGGTGCAAATGAACCAATAATCAGGTAACAGGATGGGCAGGGTTAGGCAATGACAGGAGAGCACATGGCACAAGGAAGCACATGACAAGTCATGTGCTCACACCAAACATGACTAAAACACAAGCAGATGGCCAGGAAAATAAATCAGCCATGTGCTCACACAAAACATGACAACATGAAAACACACAGCTAGTGTAAAACACACAGTACAACACAAAACAAGAGTGTCAGGGCTCTGTCACAAAACCCAGAAATAGACTAGACAGAAGTGACAGAACCCTGACAATGTATTACGCATGCTAATTATAACATTAACTAAAGTTAACAAATGAGACCTTATTGTAAAGTTTTGTCACAATTCTGTTTTTATTTTGTTTCTGCCACGAAATAAAAAAATAAAATAGGCAATTGCGACCTTTTATCTCACAACTCTGACTTTTTTCTCACAATTGCGAGTCTTTATCTTACCTTTTTTCTCAAAATTGTGAGATAAAAAGTCACCTAAAATGACCTATTTAATTTTTTGTATTATTCCGTGGCGGAAACAAGCTTCCATACTATGCTCTGTTTTTGTACTTGGACATTGTGCGCTGAAGGCTGGGTCGATGGTGGCTCGTGCTGGGCTTCTCTGGCTTGTGGACGGGCCTGTCCCGTTTCAGCGTGGACGTGGACGGACCCAGAGAGTAAATGGGTAGACTGGCGTAGGGCTTCGATGGCAGACGCATCTAAAGCAACAGAAAAGACTGTGATAAGCACAAAATGAGCTTCCATTAGCTCTTGAAGGACAGAACGTTCCAAACGTGATGAGATTTAAAGGGCCATTGTGACATTGTGAAATGGAGTCATGTAGCCTGGGAAAACCCAGACGAACTTCCGGCAAATTTAGATTTGCTCAGTCAGTCTGGCCAAGAGCCCATTCAAGCCCATTTCCAATCTTTCCAAATCGAGGCACCAATCACAAACGTTGAGCCAGGCTTTAGACGATGACGATCGCTCTGATGATTTTAGGTCTATCCAATTGCGCCCAGAGGTCTGCTGGTTTTCCCCTTTGGAAATGGGCTGTGAATGAACCTTCCCCAGTTACGACTGAGAAGGGTCTGGTGTCAGCCAGGCTAGGAGTCATGATGAGTTTGCCACAAATAATGTAAAATGGTTTGTACAGAGGTTTGTAAAAAGGTTTGTACAGATCATGACTTACTTTTTTACAGCATTGTGAACACACAGGCCTGCAAAAGTCAAGAACAAGATGATACAGCACCACTAAAAATTTGTTTTTGACTTAGTACTTTTTTCTTGGCAATGTTGGCTTTTACTGAAATATCTACAAATCCTTAAATGAGCACTGACTTAAAAGTTGGATGGGAAGTTATTTATTACCTTTTACAAAACTGACAGGTGTAGGACCAGGTGAAGAAGGAAAATCGTTTAGTTCGGCAGCAGAAGCACAGCTGTGAAAAGAGAAAAGAGTCACTGAGAGTCATGCTCAATATTCACAATATATTTGCAAATTGCAATGATTTTGCTGCCAGACCACAAATAAGCAGCATTGTAAACATGGCAATGATTTTAAAGCACATTTTTTTCATGATTCTTCTTCAACTCGTGACTTGTACGAGAGTTCATTCAGAGATATTTTAATAGTGTCTGATTTGAACTTCAGCAGTAAAAACAAGAGTTCAAGTTGGTAAGTTTGATTCATTTCTCTCAATCAGTTAGTAAAATATATGGAATATACACACTACCGTTCAAAAGTTTGGGTTCGGTATGATTTTTCAATGTTTTTGAAATAAGTCTTTTCTGCTTACCAAGGCTGCATTTATTTGATCAAAAATACAGTAAAAATAGTAATATTGTAAAATATTATTACTTTTTTAAAGAACGGAATTCTATTGTAATATATAGTGAAATGTAATGTATTCCTGTGATCAAAGCTGAATTTTCAGCATCATTACTCCAGTCTTCAGTGTCACATGATCATTCAGAAATCATTCTAATATGATGAATTGATGCTCAAGAAACATTTCTGATTATTATCAATGTTGAAATGACTGTTGTTATGCTGACACATATAAATGAAAATGATTAAATACAATTCTTCCTCGTGTTCATTTAGTCAAATACAATGTGGAAAACATGCCATGTTTATTTTAGACTTTCTACTGTTGTTAACTTCATGCAAGCTTTTCAGTCTACTTGATTGCTTTTGTAATGAGCCTTTTGCTGACATGATGCTTCCTCTGAATGGTTGCAGTAATGCGCTAATAAAAGCAGTTCCCACCTTCCCCTTCTTCAGGGCATTGTAGACGTCTTTGTACTGCTGAAACTTCTCCAGTTCGGCTTTGACCAAAACCTGCCGAATATGCATCACTTCCTCCACCGTCAGAGCCAGACACTCCACCGGGAAACAAAACTCCTCCTGTCCAAAGACATCGGCCAGACGTTACAGAGACAAAACTACAGCAGCAAAGCCGCCCATTAACCCCTTCACAGCCGCAGGGCCAAAGGGAAACACAGTGTGTGCAGGGGAATTCTGGGATATTGAAGCCACTGCAGACATCAGCATTCAGATTAGTATACTAATATCTCATACCAGTGTGTATACTACAGTATTGTCCAAAAGTGATGGAGATTTGTTTTTAATGACCCTACACGTTTGATTAAATCATCAAAATATGAGGAAAAAATTTTTTTATATGAGAGAACACAAAAAGCTGACAGGAAAAAGCAAACATAATCAGTTATTAATATTTTGGTTCTCTTTTGTTTATGCATGTGTTCATAGGTTATTTGTATGACAGCTTGACCAAAAATTATGATGGCACAATTTAGCATGTTTCATTGCGTTATCACAGATAAAACTATTGACTCCGAGCACAACTACACAATATATGCTTACAAAATCTTTAATAATATTTGAATAAAGGGTGAAGATCACTTTTGGCCACTACTGTATGACAGTACAAACTCTCATTTCTGATGTGACAAATTATTATTATTTTTTTTCAAGTATTAAAGCGATTTCCGGCCATCAAAAAAAGTTTCACTTAAAAAAGGCAAAGTAGTCAAAATGAAAACTAGGCCCAAAATAACTTTATTTCCAAAATGATAAAATTGTAAAATGATTAGGTAATTTGACAACAGTGCAGCATAAGACCATTTGAAGCGTGTTGCATAATTTTTTTCTGTCAACGAACAAAAGCTTATGACTGAAACTCGTCTGAAGGGACGGCGGCAGAAGTTTGTGAATGTGACATTCTTACTAAGGATTTTGAGCTGTGCCTGGAGGGCGGCAGGAACTGGCGGACACTCGTGGGCGTCTCCTTCTCGATGGAGTGCCGGCGCTGGGCGGGCTGGCGGCGCTCCGGCTGAGGAGTGGACGAGATGGGCAGGAACATGGGTGGAGCTGAGAGAGAGGAGGATAAAGACACATTACTATCAATACAAGTATAGTGCATTGTGATGCTGTGCATTTGCATTAAACTGAACTAATCCTGAAACAAAGTGGACATGAATGACCTCTGGTTGCACGGTGAAACACTTAACACACTTAATGGTCCTAAATCAACACTTGCTTAGTAAACAAGAAAGCCCGGTAACTTTATTAAGAGCTGCATTATAATAATCTGGAGCCAGATATGAAGTTGAGATCTGTTGAGTGTACATTATCCTTCTCATTTCACAGATATTTAGCAAATAAATAAATAAATGGACATAAAAGTAATCATAAAAGGGAAGTAAGATTATAGATTATTATATTATTTATAAATATTTTGATACTTAGATATTTATATTTAAAATTTTTGTTTAAGTTTTTAACAATTTTGTTATGTTTTTGTTTTAGTTATATTAGTGCATCAATTTAAACTTATTTATTTCAGTTAGTTGCCAAGACAACATTTCTTATTTTCGTTTAAGTAATTTCAGTTTTTCATGTAATATTTATATTTTATTTTATTTCATCTTCATTCAAATTTTAGTTTTAGGAAACAATAACAAGACTTAATGTGAGATGTGAAATTTGGGAAACTAGTTATCATGAGCCGCTTTTCAGGTCGAATGCTTCTAAGAACAGAATGAAACGCTTCCAGTTGTATTTCCACTTGAGCTTGGTTCGGCACGGCACGATTACAAACCGCTCTCGGCAAGGAATTATCAGAAAATTGACATCTTTACCCTTTCTAGAAAAATTATTAAAATATGTTGTAATAATAATGCTATGAAAAATGCACAATTGTGCCGACCCGACATCATACTTGGCCAGGCTGTCATACAAAAAAATGATGAACACATGCAAAAACAAGAAAGAACCAACAAAACAAATAATTATTAACAAACTAATTATGTTGAAGTCAATGTATGCTTTTTATTTTTATTGATGCATATTAGTGAAATAAAACCTGTAGCTGTAGTTTGCCTGTTCTTTATTTTACAAATCATTTTGTCACATAAATACCTTAATCAAGTTTAGTGTTTTGTTGTTCCCTCATAATTTAAATATATTTAAAAAAATATATATTTTGATAATCAAATTAATCAATTTATTAATTAGATTTTTTAATCAAACTTGTAGGGTCATTTAAAACCAATATCCCAGACATCACTTTTGGACACTACTTCCATAATAATCCAACTGTCATAATTTTTTTTTTTAAATAAAAATGCAAAAAGAAAAAGAAGGACTCACTTTTCTTGCCCAGGATGGATTCTGGCGACGTGTCATCCACCATGGATGTAGAGATGCTGGAGCAGCTGGCTGACCTTTGACCTATGGTCTCATCCTGAGTGAGATAACACATTACTGAAAATAAGTGGCTTACATAAAGATTATATGACCAAAAACGATGTCTTAATAAAAATCCTCACGTCTGAATCGGAGCTGTCCAGTTCAGACAGTGTCGGTGCCTGAAGTCTTTTCCTCTGAAAGCCACCAGAGCTGTTCTGCTGAAGCGACACTCCATTGGCCAACGACAGCGTGCTGCCGGCCTTCCTCGCCCCGTCGGAGGACGACACGTCTGCAGAAAACACCACAGGACAGTTACATGAAGAGCAACACACGCATACAGACCAAGAGAAGTATGTTTTACACATTTTGATTTTTATTTTGACAGCAATTATGAAATTGCTAGTAAGGATCACAAATAATTACAAGGAAAACATTGAAGAATATGCAATGTAAGACTTGTAATTTGTTAAGTAGAAAGACTTAAATAGTATTTACTTGTACTTTGTTTTATTTACAACTTCGAAAAATAATTTTTTACAGTGTTGAAGATTTGAGCTGCTCCTAAAATACAACACTAGTCAATAGATACTGTATAATCTGCTAATATTGGCCAGTTGTTCTTGTACACGATGCTGAAAGTGCAGAACAAACACAAGCACATGAAAACGTCACGACAGACACGACACCACAGATGAGAGCCGTGAATGAGTGTGTGACGTAAAGACAAAATATCAAACACTACATCACATACAGTTGGATCTAAACCTCTGAGACCGCTAGTGAAAATGTTTCTAAATATTTGGTACATTTAGTGTGTCTCTCTTGTGCTCGTGTGTGTGTGTCTCGACAGCAGCACTGAATAAGAGCCTGTACAAAAGTCACATGGCCAATGTCACTCACTTTGATTAGAAATAGAGCACTGATGATTCATTTTGTCTTAAAGGAGACCTATTATGTCCTTTTTCAAAGTCAAAGATTTTGTTTTTGAGCTCTACTAGAATAGGGTTTCATGCTTGAATGTTCAAAACACATTATTTTCCACATCTCATCATATTCTCCATTGTTGCAGCTCCTCTCTTCATAGTCTGTCAGTATCGCTCGGCCTCTATGAAGCCCCTCCTTTTGAAAAGCACAATCTGCCCTGATTGGTCGGGAAGAGCAGTGTGCTGTGATTGGTCAAGCGCTTCGAGCGTGTTTGTAAAATGTCCCTCCCCTTACCATAACCACAAGGCTCAACAAACTACTAACTTAACTCAACCAGCCCGCCCCTTCATTTAGCATTTGAATTATCAAAAGGAATATTGTGACGTGTTTGTTCCCGGAAGAAAACTCAAGACTACAAAGGGACCTTTGCAGACGGTTTGACCATGATCAAACTGCAACATTTCAAAATGTTGAAAATGTTAAAAAGCATAATAGGACCCTTTTCTTTGTTTGCAATTTTTCCAGGTTTGAATAAAATTGTCTGTAAAAAATAAATTGTCTGAGTAAAATGGTCTCTGGCTTTTGGACCCAATCTGGACCCAGTTTGAGCGTTCCTTGAAAATATCTTTAGCTGAGTTAATTTCACACATTGGTTTCCTTTAGTCTGTGTAAGCCAGTATTAAAAGTATATTACAGACACAAAAATAAAGTTTTGGAGTGTTTTATGATATTTCCATGATATTTTGGTACTATGATTGTACCTTGGCATGTAAATGATGCTAAATATGGTAATCATTCAGTACAATGAGTCGCATAAAAAAACAAGTGGCATCAAACAAATGATGATCAGAACAAACTGGACATTTTTGATCATGTGCTATCTTTCTTTAAAACGAATAACAGTTGCTTGATAATTTGATTAATGATATTCTAATGCAATGACATTCATGCATTTTAAGTGTGACTGAAATGCCTAAACACTATTTGAGGCTGCTGTATGTACAAGTCACATGGTATTACCATTTGATAGCATCACTGTACCGTGATACTGCCATACAACTTTAAAGTGTAGCCGCTACTGACTTTCAAACACAGATTTTCCTCTGTCTGTGGATCCGGCAAACTCCATTTTAACCTCCGATTCAATTCCTCTCAGATGAGAAACCTTTTTGTGTGACTCTTTCTATGAACATCTGCTGTGATCTGCACATTTGACCAGTTTCTTATAATTATTATTATTATTATAAGAATAGTGTATATACTGTATATGAAATAACCATGTGGTAATGTCAGCCCTGCACTGATCAGTCAACACAACGTCAAGTCTTCACATATTAATCCACTCTAACTTCATGTGAATCAATAACCCTAAATTTTTTTGCATTGCATAATTGATCTACTTCTCCTTTAGCATGTTTTGATCCACTTGTTAAGTCATGACGTAAGGAATACTGTTTCTGGGTCCAAGTCTCTACTCGTTTCACTTGTGAATAATATCTCAACATTGTTTATGAGCTCTATTTATTTATAGAACACATTTAAACTAAGCTTTGAAAAACTTAAAGTCTCCACTAGTCTCCGTACTCCGTTCTCACTGTATCCCAGACACAAATATTTTAACGATTTCAGTATGGAGATAAAGGTTGGAATCATGATTTTTTGGTAGTATTACATCACACCCTGAGTGAATATTATTAGCACTATTGTTTCCTTTTGGCAGCGTTTGGACCCAGAAGCGGTGGTGTGTGACGAACGGATTATCATTTATATATTGTGTTAATAATAACTATTTTTAAAAAAATCAAGTGTTAATAAGATGAAATCAAAGTGAATTTTAAATTGGTGACATTTCATTTGAGGGTCAAAAAACACACAAAATAGTAAAAATAACTAAATGACTTAATTAATAACATCCATGATCTTCATTACTGAACTCTGAGGCACTTTTGTTTATCTGATGGAATTAAATTTTTTGTAAAATACAAATCTAAAGCAGGACCCTCAAATGAACGGCTCCCGTTCTATTGTGTATGACAGACGGCACTAACGGATCACATCACAGCTTTACCTGATGAATCAAAACTCTGAGACATGCTAAGAGGCCGAATGGCTGCAAGAAAACAGGCAGGGTGTTAAACAGGCAAGTATTTAGATTCACAATAGCAGAAGATGGCTAATTCAGTAATACTTGGTGTGGATAGTGGTTATAGCAAGATAAGACATGCGATTGAGACATTTCATCCATTTTACATTTGACATTTCATCCATCAGTTTATATGGATGGACTAAATAATACGAGACAGATAATCATCAGCCATGTATGAAGCAGATATACGGTAGCCTGGGAAAACCCAGACAACTTCCGGCAAATTTAGATTTGCTCTGCAAGTTAGTCTGGCAAAAAGCTAATTTAAACCCATTTCCAATCCGCCGAAACCGCGGCACCAATCAGAAACGTTGGGGCGGGCTTTACACGATGACGACAGCGCAGCGACTGTGAAGCAGATTTGTACATTACAAAGATGGATGCCGCCGTGGAACATCACTCGTTCTAATCAGCTATCGCGTCTGTTTTAAGTGATTTGAACGTTTCCTTTTTGTTAAAGGAACACTCCACCGTTTTTTCATAATTATTAAACTATGTTATTCCCTTAACTAAGACGAGTTGATACATACCTCTCTCGTCTCAGTGCGTGCACTCAATCGCTCTGGCGCGCCGCGACACTTTGATACTGATAGCCCAGTTCATCAGAATCCAAACAGAGATGAAGTTAGAAGCGATCAAACACCTCCACGTTTTCTCTATTTAAATACAGTTACACGAGTAGTTACACGATCAAGTATGGTGACAAAATAAAACGTGGAGGTGTTTGATCGCTTCTAACTTCATCTCTGTTTGGATTCTAATGAACGAGCTTGGCTATCAGTATCAAAGTGTCATGGCGCGCCAGAGCGATTGAGTGCACTGAGACGAGAGAGGTTTGTATCAACTCGTCTTAGTTAAGGGAATAACATAGTTTAATAATTATGAAAAAATGATGGAGTGTTCCATTAAAACCGGAGCAAAGAACAACACTCGGGAGATGTTTCTCCGTTGCTCTGCATACGTCATCTCCTTCATCGCTCTGATTGGTTTTAGGTCTATCCAGAGGCATTTGAGCGACGTCCATTGGTGACGCCCCTCTGGAAATGGGTTCTCTATGAAGCTTTGCCAGACCCTAACTCAGTTATAACTGAGAATGTTCTGGTTTTAACCAGGCTAGATATACGGCACACTTGTGTGACTGTTACGTTGCAATCAGAGCAAATGTCAAGACAGGTTTGTTTCAGTGATTGTTCATCTCAATTGAACATCACCAAGTCTGATCACAACATCGAGCTGTAAGCGTGTGCAGTGACCTTCATACATGATCCATGATGCATATTCATCTCCAATGACAGCTCCTTTAAATGACCTGCTGTTTATGTCCATCTCAAGCAGAAAATGCATGTAGTGTATGCTTTTGTGTGTGTGAGTTTAAAGTCTCACCGAATCTACTTCTCCGGATCTGATCCGGCGACACAGGCCTCAGTTTCCTCTCGGACTTGATTCCCTCCAGAATGCGCTCATGCAGACTGGGAGGATGTTCGGCCTGCGGCTTGAGCTTTCGCGCTGCCACCTGAAATCACACGTGGATATCACAGAGTATTTTGGGAGCAAAGAGACGAGCTGCATTAGTAAATTTCATTTCTCATGTCACAAATTGCGATCACTTCTTCAGTTTCAAGTTAGTGGTGTTATCTAATTCACACAATTCCTTGATTGAATCATGCATTAAAACACAGGCATTAAAGTTCTCTGTCGCAGATCATGGAGGACATTAACAGGGGCTTGTGGTAAAAATGCCACCAAAATGCCACCAAAGTTCAAGATACGGGGCAAAAATTGCTACAGTACAGGTTGTATCAAAGATTTATTTGTACGTTGTTTTTTTTTGCTGTAGCGTTAAGCATTATATGACCAATCACACACATATTTATCATGAATGAAAAGGCCAATCAGAAGCGAAATCTGCTAAAAACGCTGGAGTTTGTTTCAGTGCACAGTGCACACACTCACTAACAGAATTCTGCACTCTTGTGAATCCTCTCATATTAAACACAGCGCAGATATGACGCAGGTAAAAGATTTATTGTAGCGTAACCAGCTTCATTTATTATAACGGGAGTTTTTGTGAGCATGCAGAAATCGCACTGAACGTAATTCATGAACTGTGATGGGGAACGTTCTTTGCCAGCTTTCTATATATAATCTGGATAACCATTCTGTTTTTCATGCTCGTAAGATAACCAATGTGAAGTCTTGATTTTGTAGTGCGTAAAATGTAATGAACTAATTCCCAAATGCTTCTCAACTTGTTTTGTCTGTGTAGCCTAATCTCACATCCCTTTTCCCCAAACATAAAAAACTTTTTTAAAAGTAATTTATTAATCAACATTAATAATCATTATTACAATAATAAGGGCAATCGCTTCGTAATAACTTACAATAATAATAAAAAAAAAGTATCAGTTTAATTTTATAGATTGAAAACAGCTTTGATATTATGCAAACTGGCAATATAAGCTGTTCTAAAACATCATCTCTTAAAACGCTATTGGTCTTGAGTATTTAAATATAGTGACGGTTAAAGGAATATGACATAGCCTGATTTTTTTCCCCCTTAAATCCCTGAAAACATTGCAGATGGACAGCACATGCAAATGAGTGCTTCTATCAGTGCATGCAATTCATTGTAAGTGAACTCCCTCCTAAGTTTGTAAGTAGTGAATAAGGATCACTCACAGGGTTGAGGGGGGGTCTAGACCTGATAAAATCAAGTATGACCTCATGAGCGCTCTTCTTTAACTTGGGTGGAATATCTCCATTCACCTGAGAAAGAAAGAAAGAAAGAAAGAAAGAAAGAGAGAGACAGAGATCTGAACACACACATGCACAGACCTAGCAGAGACTCATTCCAGCTGGAGGCATCATTGAATCCCAATTAATGTCAATGTAGTTTAGATGGTCTATGTTCATCAACAAGCTATAGGTATTCTATTTACAACTAGCAATTCATTTGTTCTGAATGGAACTTCTGAAAATGTTTTTTTGCATCTTTGATAAGCTAATATGCAGTTTACTTGCCTCAAACTAATTTGACAAACCCATTTTTGTGCAATACTTTTGTTGTATCAGTGTAGCTAAAAAAGTAGAGCAAGGCCTTTGACTCCCAGGAAATGCATGAACTTGATCAAAAGCGTACCATGAATGCAATGTACTGAACGTTGCTTTGGATAAAGGCGTCTGTAAAATGCATAAATGTGAATGTAATGAAAATTAAATATCCATCAGATAGGTGTGTTGTGACAGACGTGGCGGTGTGTGTTCTGAACTCACCATGACCTTGCGCAGCTTGTAGCGTTTGGAGCGGATGTCGTCCATGAGCATCTCGTACGGCGTGAGCTGGAACTCGATTGGCAGCGGGTTATACTGCCGTTCCTGAACCTTCTGCAACTTCACACCGTTCCTCAGATCTCGCATCAGCTGCACCCACAGCCACGTCTGACCAGACACATGCACAATACGTTCAGAATACGCATTCTAATGGAATATTCCAGGGGTTTTTAAGCATAATATATTAAGTATTAGTAATCCTTTAAGGCAAGATGCTACAGGCAAAAACAGTGTTTTTCATGCACTGGTAAATTCAGAGATTTTGGCTTTTCATAATGTGTTGTTTCAGACTGGTGGAAAGAAACCATCCAAAATACACATTAAGTGTATTTTATTGCATTTATCTATTTGTGTCTGTAGATTTCAATGACTATATATCTTTGAATGTGGCAAGTCAGAGATGTATTATTTTCAGGAAATCTATGCAAATTAGTGAATATTTAATTAGAGAATGCATCATTTGCATGTCTTTTAGAAAACTTGTAATACAAAAAATGATTGCTTCTTAATGAGACTGGGGATGTATGGTTATATTTATTAAGTTTTTTTTACCTGTGGTGTCTTGCCTTAAACTAAATTGGATGAGGAATAAATAGAGCCAATCAAAAGTCTCCATTCTTTGAAGAGCGGATCACTTACCCAATCAGAATTCTGCAGCTCGTTTAACTCCCTGCCAGGTACGTCAACAGTGTCTCCCTCCATCTTACGCAGGTTCTGTCCAATCAGAGGGAGACACAATACTTCAGACGTATGTCACTGCAACTGTCTATTATTATTACACCCAACAATGTGATGAATCTCACAAAACATATTTCACCCCAAAATCAAAAGAATGCCTGTTTTGAGAAACATTGCAATTTTTCCCTGCCTTTTGCACATGAACATTTGTTTTCTGGAAGTTATGAATTTATAGGTGAGGAAAATAAAATAATATATATATATATACATATTTATTTTCCCTTCAAAAAACAGAGAATAGGACAACAGTACTTGCTCATATTCACTTGCCATGCATCATTTATTTTAAGTCATTTCCCTCTGAGCCCAAATGGTGTCGTCATTATGGCCGTATCCCAGCTTTAGTTTGGAAATAAAGGCTTTACAGTGCAGTAACAGTAAACCCTCATGGGAACGAGCACAGAGGGAGACGGTTTGTGAAGGCGGAGCGGCTCGGCTCATCTTACACTCAAAACCCCATCAAAAGGTGCTGAAGGGCCACAGCAGACTGAGAGTGGAATACAGTGGATGATGATTCTGTGCTAAACAGAGGAGATGCTCTAAACACATTTTGTGGTCAATGTGTGCCAACACAGAGCAGACATTATTAGCCTAAAACACATAAACAATGCTGATACCTAGAACTTGAAGGCAGGCTTTAAAGACATTATATTTACAGAGTTTTTTTTTTAAGTCCGCGTGTAATGTTAGTCAAGGTTTCTTGCACCATGAAAAGCTGTCAATTTTGTTTTTCATGACATTGTCCATCCTCTCTCTGATGTCTTTCTGCTGTGCCTTTAAGACTTCTATGTAAACACCCTCTGTTCATGTGAAATGAAATAAACTGAGACAAAATAAAACAATTTCCATCTCTTCCAGGTCAGGGTTTTATGTTTCCCTAAGACAGTTTTATATAAGCCATGTTATTTGGCTGATACATAATAAAGGGCGAAATCAAAGCAGACGTGGAAATGTCACCATAACGTCTAATGTCAAGAGTGTTTAACCGCCTGCAGTAAAACCAGCAGCGACTCTCCTCCACACATGACATCGTTACATTTATTCAATCACAAATCATGTTATGAGACCAACAGCAAAAAAGTCATACCTGACAAATCTGTTATTATGATGACTGACAAAACTATTCTTTTTGTAAATTGAAATAAATCTGAAATAAAATAAAATAAATATCAGGGTGTATGAGTGATTAACTAAGAAGAAATGAATAAGAAATTATTTTCTTTACTTGAAATAAATATATATATAAATATATTTATTTAGTTGAATTTGAACTAAAACTAAAAACTATTAACTAAAATAAACCTAAATGAACTAAAACTAATGGAAAATTACAAAAACACAAAACAAATATTAAAATTCTAATGAAACCTGTAAGTATAACTAAAGTATAAAACTAAACTATAATTTAAAATATTAACAAAAAAAATAATATTATATAAATTATACTAATATAACACTGATATAAATATTACATGAAAAACTAAAATGACAAAAAAAAAAAAAAAAAACTAACTGTAAAGCAAAAAATTAAAAAAATGAACCAAAACCAAAATGGAAGGGTAAAATAAATGAAACCTAAATAATAAAAAGACTAAAGCACATCAAATATTCATATAAAAATAAGAATAAGATTAAAAACTGAAAATATCACAATAAAGCTAATTTAAATCATTACTAAAAAACTATAATAGTATTTTAATGAATGTATATGTGTGTGTGTATTGTAATATGTTAGTATGTCTTTCAGGAGATTTTAACTCACTGAAAAAGTGACTTGCCTGGTTAAATAAAAGATAAAAAAAATAAAATTTAAATAGATAAAATATTTTAAATAATACTAAAAAAGACGGCCTCAGATATAAAAGTATGTCTACTGGGAGGAGAATGGGATGAATGTCCAGGCCAACCCAACATACAAACAAGAAATGTGTCTTTATTTGGGAGGAAGTATAACCTCTCACCTCTTTTGCGCTCTTGATCTTCTCCAGGAAGGTGCGGAGCTCTTTGGTTTCGGCGTAAAGCGCTCGACACACGGCCTGGTAGTGACTGGGAGCATCCGCTGGGGTGGACAGGTGAAGGGTGCACAGCTGGAGACAGGCGACAGGGCAATTCACTCAGCTAGATTCACACTAATAAAGTCCACGTTCAATTATTCATCACATGCCCGTGTTGGGAATTCACACAATGAAGGTTTGAACATGAGGACAGGTCAGAAGATGATGCATTGATCCATACGAATGTCTCATAAATGAAATAAATGGACAGAAGGTGTGGTGAGTCACTCTTGGCTTCATACTGGCAGCAGTCTGTGCATTTTGCAGCCCATTAGTGCAACAAAAGCATCAACATGGTACTTAAATATTTGTTTATAAATCTCCTCACTGTGACCAGATTAACTACCACATGTGAAAGATGTGAAAAAAATTTGAGAATGAATGCATGTGTACCAGTGAAAATAGCTCAGCCCACACTGAAAGTCTGAGTGCATTGCATTGTGGGGTGCAGTATCTCAAGCTCTGGTTATATACAGCACATTCCATCCTGATATTCTATAAATAAAGAAAATTAGCATAATGTGCACAGTACATGTAGTCTACTATCTACTGCAGAAATTGCACAAGCAACCTACTGAGATCATGTGTAGGGCTGCAACAACAAATACATCAAATGAAAATTATAATAAATGATTAAAAAAATCAGTCAGTAGAGTAAAAAAGGCACTTTTGCATTTTTATTACGTAAAACATGCAATAAATGCTGCTGTCACCATTACAATCGTCACAACTTCAATAAAGTTTATGCAAGGAATGAAGTGCAATCATTAAAACAATATTTGGCTGTTAAAAGTCAAATTTAGGTTTTAAAATGACCAACGTGAAATCCTTTATGAAACATTTGCTTTTCAAAAATGTTGTTACGACTGACTTTTTAGAAATAACATTAATATTTTAAACCATTTTTGCACACAGGCATAAATTAAATAGACTTCATTTTGCACATTTAATTTGCAAAAGGAGAGGCCTTAAAATGTGATTAATCAGATTAATTGATTATCAAAGAATTGTTAGTTGCAGCCCTAGTCATGTGACATCACTGTTGCACAATATCTACTGTCACTTACTAATTTAAAAGAATCGCAGACAGTATACAGTGTTCACTTCTTAGTATTCAGTGAGTAGTATGTTAGTATTCATATCAAACACAGTCAAACTCTATAGACTGTTATTGCTCCCCACCTTGATGATGTCACGGTATCCGCGGATACGGCAGGGGTGTGCGGGGTTCCCCTCCCGGTCATCCTCCTCTTCCTCAGTGGCGGCGTAGCCTTCATCGGGGCAGGAGTCGCTCTCTGTGTCGCACACATTGGTCATGAGGTCGATGAGCTCCTCGAGCGGCGGGCTCAGCTCTCGCTCCTCGTTCTCTTTCAGCCCGTAATCCAGAGCCTTATAGATCCTGATGCCCAGAGCCTCGATCATCTGCAGCACACACACACACACACACACACTCGTTCACTGATCATTATCACTATGTTTGTCAGTAAACCTATCTGAACATGATTCAAACAAGATACATTTACTTGCACTGTATTGAGGCTTGTTTCAGAGAATATAACTTCTTGACAATACTTCCAGGAACGTTCTAGGTATTTTAGTGCACTGGAAGGATGTTGTCTACGTGGGAAGAGCACTTACTACTGAAGTAGGGATATTTGAGACACAAGAAACAAATACGGCTGATTTAAACCTGAAGTAAACTAAATAAATACTATTCGTGCCACAAGAACATTGATGCTCCAACAACAGCAGATCAGTCAATCCTGGGTGAAACTTCCTCTGTGACCTGATACACCGAATCTAGTCAGTCTACTTGCATTGTTTAAGGCCGGTTACAACAGCTGTAAACTAGTAAGCCATCAATGAAAACCTGAAAGGGTTTCTAATAACACACATACAGTAGGATACAGCAGTGGTTCTCGACCCTGTGTTTAATATAGCGTGGGTTGTATTTCCTTTTACTTCAGTTCTTTGTTTTTGATGATGATTTCACATCATAACGCAGTCGGATTTAAGCCGAAATACTATAGCGTTTGACAGGTTTCACAACCTTTGACATCAACAACAAAAGGTATTTTCTTGTCGCTTGTGTGAGAGGATAATCAGAACAGTCGTGTGACCCATTTATCGGGCTGTGACCCACCAGTTGAGACCCACTAGATGTAGAGAACAGAGATGAGGTCTATTTGGTCACATTACTAAATGACTGAATGTTAGGCTGATTAATGTAAAAATCAGTTGCCGATATAACAGTCCTTGTTTCCTTCAATTTTACACTGAAACATAGTTACATTTGCATTGCAGAACACACACAGTCTTGCACCATAAATTCATTCAGGGTCTAAATATTCTGCAATTTTATTACAATTTAAAACAGCTATTTTCTATTTGAATATATTTGAAATATAACAGTACATGTAGCCTACTATGCATTGCAGAAATTGCACAAGCAACCTACTGAGATCATGTGTAGGGCTGCAACAACAAAATGAAAATGATAATAAATTATTAAAAAATGAGTCAGTAAAATAGGCACTTTTGCATTTTTATTATGTAAAACATGCAATAAATGCTGCTGTCGCCATTACAATTGTCACAACTTGAAGAAATAAATGAAGTGCAATCATTAAAACAATAATAATTTCAGTTCAGATATACGGCACAATAGAGAAAAAAGATGATTGCAACTTCCGTTTCATGCCGACTTTAATTTACACTGCACACTAACAACTAGACTATCACATCTGCATAAAGTTTGATCCAGTTTATCCAGATTATTCTTGCCAAGTACTGCCAACTAAAACAGACAGAGAAATGAAATCCAACTAAACACAGAAAACACACAGTTCTGCTTGTGGATTAAATATCTTGGAAAAAACTTTGAACACTTCTTTCAGTCTGTTAGAGCTCTGCAATACTCATCGCTTCTGGAAAGCTGCTTAACAAGGATTTGACTATGGAGTGAGTCTCATATTGTAAGATGAGTTTGCTGTAGACTGCAAATCTGTCTGTGTGTGTTTGTGTCCTTATCCACCGGCATGCAGTGCTAGTCCTGTCAGTGCTTCTCTCAGGGACAGTTACTAATACCAAAGTCCCTTTAAGACAAGTCATTTCACTCTGCGGCCATCTTTGAAACGCAAGTGCAGCTCCTATCTTTTTGAATGGGGAAACATCAAATTCTCCAAATCTGGCAAAGTTTAAGATTAAATTTCATATTTGAAATCACTGATGAAATCTGACAACAACTTTTTCATAAATGTTGTTTCTAAATGCTCGAATCATGACAGAAAACAAAACTGTTCAGGCTTGATCAAGCTAATGCACATGTGCAGTGGAATTTGCATATAAAGCAACGTTTCTATCCCAATGTGTTAAAGAGAACAAAATCGTCACTTCCTGGGAAATTGGCGAAAAACATCTGAAGTTGCTGCAATTGGGGAAGCCACTGTGGCTCTTTTATCCATCATAAATGTTATCTTGCGTTTGAATGCCTGATGTTTGGGAACGGAATCACGTGAGACACTCCTGGGAGGACATTATACCCAACCATCGTGACGACAGACTTTGGTTCAGGCATTTCAGAATGATCAAACCAATATTTGAGATGCTGTGCAATGAAATTTCCCGCTGGTTAGTTCAGTTATCAAATCACATTCTCAGTTGAGGCAAAGTCACGTGAGTTTTTCTGTTGCACATCGAGAGATTTATTCAGTAAATGTTTCCATCATAGTTTATGTGCATAAATAATCCAACAACAAGTAATCTGTCTTTTATGTGCACTTTTTATCTTGGCATTTTTATCCAGTGTTTTTTATGCAATATCCCAAAATGTGCATAAAAATAGGTGGATGAAACAGACAGTAGCTAATGAGATTTGCTGAATGATCAATATATATATTAGCAATGTGTGTCTGCATGAGTTCCATATAAAGAGAAAATAAACAAATGAGATTAAGAAGCTTTCATTAGTAAATTTGATGAATGTTCAGCAAACAATAACTGTATCATGAATACAATCGGTCATTGACTCATATAGCGACTGAATTAAGTTGAGTTAAATGGATATTTAAATAATAGTCAAGTGAGAGTCCGTCACAGTCAGCTCTAGTCGATCTACTGCACACATCATAAACCTGAAAGGTCAGATTCTTGGGATGCAAACAGTGATCTGTCGGGTCTATACGTCTCTAACTGGCCTTTAAAATGTCACCAGCTGTTGACATCAAATTAAAAATGAACTTGTGGACTGACAAGCTGGTCAAGAGAGCAGAAAACATCTGAATTTAGAACAACACAGTTGTGCCTGTAAAGGTCTCTAAGCTGAAATATTTGTTGATTAAAAAAAACTGACTTAAAAAAAAAAAAAAAAAAAAACATATTTAGGCAACATTTCTAATCTAATTTGAAGCACTAAAATGACTAAAATTACTAAAAAGTAATATTTAAAAACAATGTACCTCACAAAACTTCTGAGAGAGATTTGGTGAATATTTACTTACTACAATAGTAACTTCTCTCTAGAAAGACAATAAAAGTGGAAAAAGTTGGTTAAAAAATGCACATTTACACACAAACTGACTACTAACCACAACTTTCAGAGTCCATCTTTATTTTTTAGCTCAACTTTCATGGAATAGAGTGCACAGGATTGTGGGATATCAAAGGCAGCGAAGGATACATACATCCAGGGCCTAAAATGAACACTCGCCAAGCGCAAAAATTGCCAGTTGGCTGGTAACATTTTTATGACCAATGCAAAATTGAGAGAACATGAACGTGAAAAAATGTGAATGATGCTCAGGACAGTTAACGGGGCAGTGTTGCATCATCATGTAAGTTTAAGCCTTGCCAAATGAAATATTCAAGCTAAAGAAGACGCAAAAGGGAATCTTAATTCGTTACTTGTGCGCTGTGTGTGAAGTTTTCTGTGCGCATCCGCGTCTCAGACAGGGCACAAATAGTGAATCGAGATCTCTTTTACATCTTCTTGTGCTTGAACAGACATTTTCAGACAGACATTAATCCTTGTAAACGTAGTCGGTTATGTCTTAACTGAACGTAAACAGTTGAGAAATAAAACATGCGTGTGTATCAGTGTACTGGATCCATGCATCAGCTCTTAAAGTCACAGCAGCCAAATAAACCTGCTAATGTCTGTTTTTAATTTTAATCAAACAAGAAAAGACAAAGAACAATCACTCACTGCTCTTGACTGAATAACTTTTGTAACTTTAATAATACTTAACATAAGTTTGAAGGCTGGTAAAAATAATATTTATGGCCAGTACATTTTGTTAAGTCACCAGCCATTGCCAGGTGTGGCAAAAAGTTTGTTTTAAGCCCTATCTATGCAACTCTTTATAAAATCAATCAAATGAAGGTATCTCAGTAGACAAGATGTGACACGATTATTGGATTTGGATGTGTCCTGTTGCCTTCCTACCTCCATATCATGCCTTTGGAGGCTGTATTTTCCAGATTTCGGACGCAGACTAAATCACACTCAAAACACTTTAACAACTATGTAGCAATGCCCTGGCAACCCACCACAACACCATAGCAACCACATAGAAACAGCTGGAAACACTTAGAAGGAGAAGAATTTCCACATGTTACGACAGACGATCAAACACATTTGATGCTCATGCTGTCATGACGCGTACAGTACATCACTCACCTGTGTTGAGGATCGGATCGGATTACGCACACCTATGGGAGAACAGAAGAGAGGACAGTCAGGGACAGATATAAAAAAAAAAACAGCATCTAAACATCAGTTATGTAATTGACTGGACAATCTGCAGTGCTTTGTTCTTACATAAAACACACTGAAGGCGGCAAATGTGATGCACATATTCTTTATGCATCTGATGACTGTTAACAGCTCAGTGCTTTACTGGCAACTTGATGTCAGTCGGCTTTCATTGAATATGCAAACACATGATAATGATTCTGAAATCCACTTAATCAGGACGAGGCAAAGTCAGCAAAGAAACGTTGTTATTCTGCAGTGGACAGCGAATGAGGAACATGTTTGCCACCGGCACTTTTGACAAAGCAACTCTGCCTTCAACCTGCTTCTCCACAAGACATATCGATCTTCTTGACATCATGTAAGCATCATGATAGTAGCATTTATTAAAAGGCAAACTGACCACCTCTCCTCGGAGAATATCACAAATGAGATCTCTTAAATATTTCAATAGACAGCAAAGAGAATAAATGGAGACTGTATAGAGACCAGATGTTTCTCTTGACAAAAGACTCCAGTAATCTTGCATGTGTCTGTTGTAGTTTCAGAAGAGATCTTAACTGTGAGCTCAGATCTGCCAAGATAACAAAATCTGCAATGAAATATTCATAAATCTCACTATGAACTCAAGCATTTCTCGTCAAATGATTTGAGCAGCTATTCATGGTTTTTACATCACTATACTCTAACTATTGACTCAACTAATGAGTAAAAAAAGAGAAACCTCTGAGCAATAATGTAATCCTCTGGAATGGTAACAAATATGTTCATGTTTTAAACTATGGATAAGCTGCACAGTGAACACATTTCATTATTATCAGCAGCACTTAGACATGTGAAACGATTAAAGCATTGGTGATATCGCATACGCAAGCCCTTTAAATGAGCTTGAACTAAAAATATATTATTTCAGTATCACTAATACTATTATAGCTTTTATTAATATTTTGAATTTATTTTTATATTTTCCATTTTCATTTTAGTTAAAGTTTTAGTCCTTTTGTTCCATTTTTATTATTTTATTAGTTTTTATTAAGTTGTGTTTCAGTTTTAGTGTCTGTTATTTTAGTACATCAAGGTAAACTAAATGAAAATGAGAAATTCTGCCTTGGCAACAAGCTGAAATAAAATAATTTTATGTTTTTTTTATGTTATTTTATTATATTGTTATTGTTGTTTTTATGGTTTTACTTATAGTTAACTATAATCCTGTTTCAGATACACCAAGAATACAAATCCTACAAAATCGTGGGCTTTATTTCAGTTTATTATATCAAAATAAAATATATGGAGTGACATAGCATACATAATTAATTTGACCGCATTTTACACTCAAAAGAATATGAATTATTTTGCGGTATTTACAAAAAGAATATGAATATGAAATCACAGGCCCTGAGCCATATATTGTGTTTATCAGCATGTGCATCATGGAGCATCTATAACTGTAAACAAGTGACTGTGAGCATTTATTTATGCTTAATTTAAACTTTCTTGTGTTTATTTTAGACTCATGCATGTTTTCAATTTAGTCCACTGATTGTATCCTACTGGCCTGCTGATAAAGGCCTATTTCACAATCACATTCGTTCTGTTACATAACAGATCGGTGATGTCAAAAAACTAAAAATGCAAAAACTACAGAAGAAATAAAAGATATTAGGAGCATGACACAATTGCAAAACATTTCACATGCAAATTTGCATATAAGGTAATAACTCGATTTTGTGTATTTTGTGATTCAGAACACTAAGGATAAAATGCAAACATATAAAAGATATTCCAAACCATATGCACCCAAATGCATGATAATTAACACTAATTATAAATGTGAATGCACATGCCGAATGTATGTAATGGATGCAGAAGGTGTTGATTTGTCACCTGATCTGTCTCCGGAATGTAACCGTAACCGCACCGCTCCGTCTTTATAAATCCTCACATCTCCCGGTCCTCCGGTACCAGCAGAGCCCCTGGAACCGTCCTTGTCCTCCAAAAAAGAGCGACAGCACTGGTAACACACAGCCCACGCCTGCTCCTCGTTGATGGGCTGCTTGTATAGATGTAAAATCTCATCCAGGGACAGCTCATCTTCATCCTCACTGTCCATGATGGGATGCGCATCCTCCTCCTCCTCCTCTATCAGCTTGTGTCCGTCATCTTCTTCATCATCATCTCTCCTGCGGGCCATCGTCTCATCCTTCCCCGCAGAGAGAAGAGAGAGCTGGAGACGAATGCACCTGCGCTCGGTGTGTGTGATGCTGTTGCTGCTCACTGCCGTTTCTGCATCACAAACAGAGAAGAGAAGGCGAACTACGTCAAACGGAGATGTAAAAGTAGGCGGGGCTCAAATAATAAGTGTACATTTAAAATACAATTTCAAATGAAAAATATGGCACAACTATGAGCATGACCATGAGTACGAATAATACAATAATTTACCATACAGGTAAATAATATATATTATAATATATAGGCCTATATATGGTATAATATATTGATTTAATATATTAATATATCATAAAACGTATACACAGACATATATATTATTTTTGAATAAAAAAAAGACTTTCACTATCTTTATCAAAGAATACATTTTTCTTGGTATATTAATGAAGCACACAGAGGTCACGTGTTATCTGTTCCTTTTCTCAGCGCTGGCCAGAATGGGCCAATCAGAGTCATTTGTGATCACAATAGGATGTCGTTACTAAATACATTTGTAGAAGTTTAATTTAATGTCAAGTAGTGTATAATTAATAGATTTAAAGAATTATAGGCTACCTTTTAGACTATAAAATAATACAAAATGTGCGGAGAATTGAATGTGGCTCAATATGGGATTCGGCTGTCTGAGCCTTTTAGCGCCCCTTGTGGTAAAACAAATAAGACACAAAGGAATCGAGTGGCAATGTTTGATATTCTTTACATTTTCATACCGGTTTGAAAATAAAAATACATATTAACGTAATAATCCAAATTATATAATGTATTGATACATGTTCACATCCAGTTGTTTTAAAAGCATTCTGCTTGTCTGGGGATCACGCATATCATATATTATTTTCGAAAACAGAAAATGTTTTATATGGATGCTTTGAATGACAATTTTCATGTTAAACTGCAGTCATTATTTGTTTATTTGGGTTGTTTCGGAAAAACTGTCCCGCGTTGGCGTTGTTTTGCCACCAGAGGGTGATACGCAAGCATTTCTTTAACGTACACACTTTCTCAGTTGAGCACTTTACCATATTTACCAATGAATATTTCCATAACTTCAAACTGTCCGTTGATTAAATATTCTGGTATAGGTTGACGGCGACGGCGTCCTCCTCGAAATATTAATCTTAGTCGCTGTTGCTCGGTAACCCTCAAAAGTGAAAAAAAAAATGATGCCTAATTAATATTTATGAGGTAAGTCTTTACCCAAGTTTGATTGGCTAATTCACCAACGTCTCTGTTTGTTATAAATCAGGTGGGCGGGCCTGCGTCACATTACGTATTTAATATTCATAAGCCAGTCATTCGCGACACTTTGTGTTGCTCATGCGCAGTGTGAGTTAAAGCTTCAAAACAATGGCGGTAGACGGTTTGACCATAACAGAGCAATGGATCAGAGAGAAGCTGAACCTTCAACACAGTTGCTTAGGTAAACAAAAATATATAGTTATTTACATTATATAGTCTAATATATAACTAATATTTTTAAATAATTTATTGCAGCGGATGTGCGGTCATTGACTCTTCCAGGAACATATGAAGGGAAAATCTTTCATTTAGGAACATCCCTAAAAAACTTTGTGCGTCTGAAAACATTGGACCTTTCACATAATGCACTGGTTACAGTTCAGGTGAAGATCAACATGTATAAATAAATATTAATATAGTTTACAACATCAACAATTAGTCTTTTGTTACACTTTATTACTTCCTTATTAATTCATTAACATTATTATAACATTAATGATTATGGTACATTATAGAAACATCAGTAGCTAATGTAGATAATGTATTCAAATATATATATATTATTGTTGTCAAATTGATTAATCATGATTAATAACATCTCACATAAACATTTGTTTTTATAATATATATGTGTGTGTGTGTATATATATATATATATATATATATATATATATATATATACATACTGTATATGTGTGTATATAAATAAAGTGAATTCTAATTGACTGTAAAAAAAGTACTTGTTATTAGCAACCACTGACAGTAAATCTAAACGTACAGAAAGTTGAACACTGTTGCATATCTGTAATGCTGATGTTTGCAGGGGATTGAGCATTTGGAAATGCTGGAGAGACTGAATCTGTACTACAACAGACTGGCGTCTCTACAGGACGTCTTTTCCCTGCACAAGCTGCAGAATTTGAAGGAACTGGACTTACGGCTGAATCCTGTGGTCAAGAGACACCCGCACTACCGTTTGTACCTGGTCCATGCAATGACCAAACTCCGCAAACTCGGTACATCATCTCTTCTCTCTGTGTTTCTGTGTCGGGCTGACTGGGATGCCCAAATCAAGCAAATCAATGTTTTAAAAAAGTGTAAATGTTGTTTTTCTCTCTGTTATAGATGATTATCCAGTGCGAGACAGAGAAAGAAAGGCGTCTCTCATGCATTTCTCATCAGAGGCAAATCTAGACACTAATCATAAGAAACATTTCTTAGTACAAGACACAACTTGCAGGTATTACAGTGTTGTCATTGTTGTTAACCAAAAATAAAACTATTAAAAAGTAATTTTTCCGAGGTCATTGATAATGGCACTGTTTTGCAGAAGTAGTGAGCTCAGAATAAAAGCGATGCAGAAGGTGATGAAGACGATGTCGCTTCTAGAGGGGAATGAGGAAGCTGCACTCAATGATGTTTCTAGCAAGACCTGGAATAGCAAGAGACCTCAAACTCTGTCCGTCCGCTCTGAGAACGAGTGCAGCCCTCATCCGTTACAGGGTGAATACTGCACAGTTACCACTCTATATAGAATTTGCTTTATCAGGATAGTCTGCTGCTGCTGAAAGACAAACAGTATTTATTTCCAATATATAGTTATTATAGTAATATTTAATACATCACCCAGCCATACAGAGAAATAATATATACAAATCGCATACCAATGCTTTACCATGTTTAATGCATGAGTGTTAAACTTTACTGTTTGTGTGCATATTGTCTATGCTTGTAATTGGAAATTGTTCTTCTTTTTCTCTCTCTCTCTTTTTTTTAAATAGAAAATCCATCTGAATCTGATATCATACATTTAATCAATGATTCTGATTGTGAAAAGTTGCCAAAACAAAATAAGGTGCATCTGCGTCTATTCAATAGTATTAGCGATTACTATTTCAGTTATCATATATATAAATATAATGAATTAATTAATTAATTAATTTATTTATTTAATTCATTGTTTGTCATGTAGGAATCTGTTCCCAAGGACTCGGATCATAAGAATGGTGAATATTTTTTGTTATTCCACTTTGGTTGTTCAAGTGCTTTGCTGTTTAACCTTTTACTCTACATGTGTTTGACAATGAAACTGAAACACTGGCCAATATAGTGTTGGAGGTTTCACGCCTATATATGTGTGTATCCCCACTAATTTACATTCATCAGTAAGAGCCGAGTGTGAAGGTTGAATTGGCAGAGCAATAGCACAGCTGTACATCAAATATTGCAATCCACACAACATAATGCAATACAAATCAGAGTTCAAAAGAGGACAAATTGTTGGTGTGTGTCTCTGGTTCATCTGTGATCAGGACAGCAAGTCTTTGTGTATCGAGAGTTGTAATATCCAGGGTAATGTCAGCATTAAACCACAGAGGACGAACAACATCCAACAGGTGTAACTGTCGATGCAAGAGGAAGCTTCTGAGATGTCCAGGTACTAACCCGGATCCAAAAAACATAAAGCCACAGCTGCCCAACCTTCATTATCTTTCCCACATCTGTGTGAGTTACGGTGGAGAAACCCTAAAGAGTCTGAACGCCCGGACTGTTGCTGCCCAGAGTGAAGCACGGCTGGATCAGTGATGGTTCGATATCATGACAATCCTGACTGTGTTTGATGGACACGTCACTGCCGAGGACTACCAAACCATTCTGGAGGATCATGAACACCTGATGTTCAAACCGTGTATCAGCACGATAATGTACCAATTACACACAGCAAGACTTGTGACAGAAGGGTTTGATGAAGAAGAAAGTGAAGTTGAACATCTCCCATGGTCTGCACAGTCACAGATCTGAATATTATTGAGGTATTTTGGAGGAGCGAGTCAGAAAACGTTTTCCTTCACCAGCATCACATGTCCTGGACACTGTTCTGGAAGAGGAAAATCCCTCAAAATCCCTCTGGTCACTGTGAAGGACTTCTATCTGTCATTCCTAAGATGAACTGATGTTGTATTGTCTGTAAAAGGAGGCCCTCACACCATACTAATACATTTTTGTGATCTAAAACCAGGTGTCACATTCATAGTCTGACCCCTGTACTCAGCATTGTCAATATTGCTGTGGAATCATCTTTTCTTTTTTTTCGGATTTACACCATTAGAGGCTCCCGTTCGTTCTCATAGAGTCACGTTCGTGAGCCCCATCGTGGAGAGCCGTCCTTCAGTCAGGAGTCTGACTCACGCTACAGTTCGAGGAGAACACGTCTTCACACCACATCCTACAGACATGCGGTCAGCTTCACAGGGTACTTCAATTTTTTTAATTAATTAAATAAGCTGTCTAATAAACCTGATATTGGACATTACGATTATAATTCTATTTTTGTTTTTTGGATAAAAGCATCTGCTAAATGTTAATGTAAATAGAAATAATTGAAATTATTTCGTTGCAGAACATGATTGCACAGCCATTGAATGGCGAAACCAACATCAAGACAGATCAAATCCAGTCGTGCATCCTCCCAGATTAACCTACCAGATCTCAGGAACCTCAGAGAGAAGCCCATCAGTATCAGAGAGAAGTCGCAAACCACGGAAGGTCAGTAACGGTCTCTGTTTCTCTAAGATGCAACTCCTCAAACTCAAACAAACTGACTGTTCACTTTTTCATGGATCTGAATCAGGGTGTCTACAGGAAGCCTATGGAGTTGCTCCTCAGCATGATGGAGGAGCTCTGGTCTGGGAAGGAGGAGAGTCAACAAAACAGGACGTTCCTCAGTAAGTGATCCTCTCCATAAAAGACCAGTCCATAACTGGTAAACTATTTCCACTAATCCAGTGCTTTCTGTCGGTGATGTCCAGTGAAGATGGTTGAGATCCTCAGCATGATGGAGCAGGATGTTTCGGGAGGAGAACAGGAGATCCAAACTCTTAAAGAGACGCTCAAAGCCTTGAACGCTCGGAATAAACTACAGGAAAAACAGCATCAGTCTGAGATTGAAGAACTGACACTTCAGCTTCAGCAGGCGCAGGAGTCCATCGTAAGATTATTTCAGTCAGACGTGCTGCTTTGAGTGGTTTTGTCTTAAAGGGGTCCTAGTTTGCTTTAGTGTGTAACAAAGTCCCTCCAGCGGGAGTTATTCTCTAAATCAGTTTCACTGTTTCCGAGTTAATATCTTTCCTTCTCAGCCTGTCTGTTTTTTATTTTTGTGACCCTGATGCCCCTATGGCATCCTTCTGCATTTAATATAATAAATTTTTTACGTTTTTACCCGTTAACAGGGTAGTATCATGTGGATGGGAATCTCCATATGGTTATTAAATGCAAAATGAGGTTATGCATAGTAAAACTAGTTTTATTCATGAGGCCCTTGGTGTTTTTTGTCCTTTTTTTTCTCTTCGGAAGTAAATAATGACGAGAGCTTTAATTTTTTCATTCTTCATGCGTCATATTTCTGCACTTGTCTTTAACGCAGGCAGCCCTTAATGAGCGGCTGAAGAATGTGTTGGAGGAAAATGTGTCTTTACAGAAACAGCTTATCAAAGTAGAAAAGAAGCTGCTGTCCTCTCACCTGAAGAAAACACCACACGTGGAGAGCAGAGGTTAGTACCTCAATACTCAAGTTTTCTAAATGAGAGTTGTTGAAATAAAACGGGTTTAATAATGGTTGTGCTGGTGTTTTTTTTTAGGAGAGCAGTCAGTCCCTGAGGAGTTGAATGTGAAAAGACATACAAGTCAAGACGGAAACGGAGCGAATGACCCGCGAGAGAGCTACAGGTGAGTGTCAAGGTGATCCAAATGCAACACAGCTGTAAATGCCCAAAAATCGGGTTAGTTCGTAAAAAACAAACAAATTTTTTTCTTTTTGCAGGTCTTTGATAGCCAGAAATGAGCGTTTGCTGCAGCAGTTGGAAGAGGCTCTAATGAGCTGATTGGTGCAAATGAAGAAAGTGCTTCCAATAGACTGTGTGACATCTGCATTTATAGAGAACATTTTAATTTATTATAAATCTGTCCTTTGAAAGATGTTGATACCTCTCTTTGTAAAAGCCTTTTGTTTTTGTCTTAGCATGTTCATGTGTTCTCTGTATATTCCTACATCCAAGAATCAATCACATATTCACATCTTATGTGCAAATGTGTTTGTTCGACCAGAGATTTTTGTTTTGTATATACAGACCATTCCTTCGAGCTTTCATGTGGATAAATGAAATAAACAAGAACCAGGCAGTTTGTTTTTTTATTCAATACGATGCTACAAAACACTTACACGTTAAAATCATTTTACCATCACCATATGACATGCATATCAGGATACTGTAGAACATTAAAAAACATTATTCAAAAAATAAGACAGTATTGTTCCTCAAAATGGATGGTTAACAGTATTTGGCATTAAGCACACAAAACATTAAAATCATACGTTAACATGTATACTGTGGTTTATTATCATAAATATGAGTCACTTTCTGAGCAGAACCTGCAGGAGAGTTTGACATTTATGATCCATAGCCACTTTTCTTATCTGAAAATAGATGTTCTGTAGAAGAATACGTCTGTACACTCTCACTCGTCCCTTCTCTCCATAGACATGGACAATATCATCTATTACAAAGGGTTCCCACAATCACGTAAAATATCAGGGAATTTTAAATCTGTGTTTTCCAGGTCTGGAAAAGTCGTCATAAACTTTCTTATTCTTGAAATTGTATAATATGAATATAGATTTTACTAGTGATAAAATTAGCTCCGTTTTAAACTATTAAATTAGCTAATAAATATTGCTTTTGCATTGAGTAAAACTTGCCATAGCGAGGTCCGATTTGTGAGCGAATCATTCTTTTGAGTCGTTTGTCTTTAGTCTCTGGAACGTTAGAATGATTCATTAATGAATCGGAACGATCATTTTTTTTTAAATCCACATCCAGTTTTCACAGAACGACTGGAATGGTCACGGAAAAGTCATTGAAATTCATTGGTCAGAAGTGTGGGAACCCTGAAGGTTGGATCTTGTCCAGTGTGTTCAGATGGCAGTGCGTTTATAAATAATTCAGAACACTGGTTATGGTAAAGGGAATGTATTCATTTAGACTTATGCCATGCCAGCGTTAGTTACAGCATGTCACTTCTCTTGTAAACATTGTTCTGTAGGCAGAAACACTAACAGCAAAGTGCCTTGATATGACGTTAAATATAACAACAGTGCTTTTCAAACTAAAATCCACACTAAAGTACAAAAATTCCTTTTAATACCCTCATTTGCAGGTTGATCTATTGCTGATAAACAGGCCCAGGCAGAATCTGCAAACTTAATCGTGTTTTATATGCAGATTTTTGGGTGAAATCTGCATAATGGATTTAAATATGGTAAAATGTGCTAATTAAGAGCTTAGAGTAGGCAGAAAGATGATCAGATTAGCCAAAATAATTAATAAACGAACAACAAGCTGTTCTGATTCAGCGCTGCAGGTTCTGTGCAAGTCTGATTATACGTGTTAAAATCATTAGAAACTTCTATATTGTTTTTGGCATTTTGTTTGCTCAAAGCTCTTAGTTAAGATACACAGAGGAGTTTTGAAAGGACATGAAGCCCTGCTGGTTTGACATTATTCAGTCTGTATTGAGGTATGATAACGTTGGTAAAAGGTATTGTAATGCAGAGCAAACAGGGAAATGACAAGAAAATCCTGAACTTTTTGCTGATGGTGTTTCCTTTTACATAATATAATTAATCATTCCACAATTAAAAACACACAGGCAGTGTTTCATATTATGCCATTATAGAATCAGAAATACATAGTTATGCCATTTACTTGTCAAACCTACAAAAACATCGACCAAACAAACAACTAGATATACAATCTTGAGCACCAGCGGTCAATTCTTTATGCATCAAACAACAATTTATGATGGTTGCATTCAGTTATAGATCATAGAGATGTGTATAAAATATACATGAAATGCAAACAGAATCAATTTTAAATCTAGATGATCTTGGTACAGGTAAATTAGATGGGGAAGCAGAAAAAAACGTTGAGTCAGTTTTTAAAGCCACAAATGCATCCAAATTACTTAAAGGGGTCATGACATGAGAAATATATATATATATATTTGTTTACATATAAGAGGAACAAGTAAAGCATCCAGCAAGTTTCATAGTTTAAATCATCCTCCTCATTATAAACTAAGCATTTAATCATGCTCCAAAACGGCTGGTTTGAATAATGATTGATCTGTGACATCACACAGGCAAATACATTTGCATATGCCCGCCTCCAGAGCAAGACATCATCGCACCATAGGCCCTGCTTACTGGCCTTCAGTTGCTTAACAGCTGACACTGGATGTGAGTGTCGCGTCAAAAGCAAACAGAAGGCATTATAATCATTGACACTGGATACAGTATACAGATGCGTGTTCAGTTTCGCTAAACAGCTCTTTTGTGTGTCTGTACAGACTTCAGAAGGATCGCAGCTCAAAATCTCGCATACAATAGCAAGTGGGCGTTGATACCGTTTCCTATGCAATGACGTTAGCCAATTATAAGGCGTTTACTGACAAGCCTTAAAGGAGCCGCGCCATAAACATTTCAGACAGCGGGTCAGAACGAAGGTTGAAAAAAAATCTTTTTTCCGTATAAGCTTGTTTTTTTGTGCAAAAAACTAACATTTTAAGTGAACCTCAAGGAACATATTAAAATCCATGTCATGACCCCTTAAAATATAGGTCTGTCAAACAAAGGTTTTTTTTATTTTATTTTTATTTTTTTACTGAGGCCTGAAACATACTTTACAAGCATGCTGCTAGCAACGTCATGGGTTTGATTTCCAGGGAATCCATGAATGGACCAAATGTATACCTTGAATGCTATGTAAGCGTCTGCCAAATGCATTAAAATATAAGTGAAAAATATAAAATACATGACTACAGTTTTAGTTTTGCAAGCTCAGTTTTGTGTGCTATTATAATGCAAATTGTTTAATGGCACAAATATTTGAAGGAAACTTTCCCATGAGTTAATGCACTTGCATTGCATTGCTCAAGCGTTTGCTTGTAGCCTAACTTATATTTCAGGCCTGACTCTATTACATCATAAGAGAAGCCACAAATGCCAAATATTCATATATGCATTTAATGTCAATATTTACGACGGATTATCAGCAAAAATCACTAATACAGCGTGCAATATTGTCTTTCTCTTGGCATCATCGTGTTTGTTAGGAACGTACCGGCTGGTGACGTCAGTGTTTGGATGTAAACAGCGTTCCAGTTAAAAGTAATAAAACACTTAAAGGAAGAGGAACATAAACTCAATGTTATTCACAGAAAAAAAGACGTACCCTCAATTGGAAAATGACAAAAATCCCTTTGTGCTTTAGAGTTGGGTTTGGCGTTTACTGCTGGATGGAGAATCTCACATGGGCTTTTGTGGAGGTTTTTGAATCTTCTTCTCGTACGACCCTGCGTGCTTGTATCCAGGGACGTATCCGGACGTGTCCACCACTTCCACGCGTCCCGCCTTCCCCTTCCCGCGACCCGTCTCGTCGAAACGCTCCTTGTGCGATCCGGTGAACTTGGTGGTGTCAGTCAAACGGGACACGGTCGGAGAAGCCACGGCTCTCTGTGTCGAGAAAGAGAAGGAAGAGTTCTCCCAAACATCATCTAATCTGTCTTCATTTAGTCATTTCTATCAGTATAATGAACATTTTCTGACATTTAAAACAATGGATCTGGAAGAACAAGATTACATTGTGAAAACTTACACATGTACAATACCATTTAAAAGTTTGCTTTAAGATTTGTAATGTTTTTAAAGAAGTCTCTTCTCCTCACCAAAGCTGCATTTATTTGACCAAAAATACAGTAAAAACAGTAATATTGTGAAATATTATGACATTTAAAAAGAACTGTTTTCTATGTGAATATATTGTAAAATGTAATGTATTCCTGTGATCAAAGCTGAATTTTCAGCATCATTACTCCAGTCTTCAGAGTCACATGATCCTTCAGAAATCATTCTAACATGATGATTTGCTGCTCAAGAAACATTTCTGATTATTATCACCAATGTTAAACAAAGTTCTGATACTGAACTGTGGAAACCCTAATACATTTATTTAAAGATTCTTTGATAAATAGAAAGTTCAAAATAACAGCATTTATTTGAAACAGAAATCTTTTGTAACATAAATGTCTTCTTTACTGTCACTTTTGATCAATTTAATGCATCCTTGTGGAATAAAAGTATTCATTTAATTCAAAGATAACTCATCAAATCCCCACTATTATTACATTTAGAAATCAGCAGACAGTTTAGCTGTTTAACTGTAAACACTAATTCACATACTGTACATTTAAAATAAATAATTAAAGAAATAAGTGAGTAGATTTCATCCATATACTACAGCAAGGATTCCCAAACGAACCCCTTTAATCTAAAATATTCCACTTGAGATTTTAATTGAATATTTTATTAATTTAACAACACATAATTCTTAGCTTTTCATCAACTCCATAAAACCCCAGTTTGAGAAAAACAGGATACTATTATTTAGTAGTGAGGAATACACCAAGCGTTTCATCCTAAAGAGCCAATGAGCACGAGAAGTGCTAGTACTTCAAAGTTTCCGAATATAAATGTGTATTGATTTAGAGAAAGAACAGCACTTCTGCTCTGGGCTTTACCGTGACTCCAGCTATAACGGGTGATTTTCCTTCGATCAGTTTGTGAAGCTCTTCTGCGGCGTCCTCGCTGCTCTTATCTTTGAAGCGTTTCCTGGCCAGCTCCACCAGCGCTTCTTTGAACTGGCTGTATGTAATAGTGCGGCCAGATTTGTTCCTAGAAAACAATGACATAAAGCAAAGACAAATAGATGATAAATTCATCAGTATATATTGTGGCATCAAATATAAACACATAGTGAGGCACAAACCTGCAAAACCTTCTGTAAACACACAAGGAATGCTTTAGATCTGATTGGCCGGTCTGTCTGAGAGTGACATGAAAATATCACGTTCCAAACCTTTTCTGCTAAACATCAGAATAATACATCTTGAGGGCGAGTAAATGGATGAAATATACATTTGAGTTTGCGTGGTAACTGCCTCGATAAAGGCCTCTGAAAGTGCGGCATGCTCTCCGTCTGAACAGACGCAGTGTAAACAGCCGTGTGCGATAACACAAACATGTCAGCTCTGAGGGCTCCAGCGTTTGGGTCATTACACATGGCCAGCAGACTCCAATTCACTTTTAATCAACTTTTAAAGAGGATGAGATGCGTCTCATATGTTATTTGTTGCCGTCAAGGGCCAAGCGTCCCATCAAACTCGACGGTCTTTAATTTACTTCTGTATGATAAACAGTTTTGGTCCTGTGTTTTGGTCACCAAAATCAGCAGAAATAATTGATTTATCTGAGCTTAATGCAGCATTCGGCCCATAAAGCAACAACGTTTAATACCAATGTGGCGCTGCTCATTTCCACGGTAAAACAGTGCATAGTAACACAAACACAAACAGTTTTACCGTGGTGACCAAGAACCTAAACAAAGCCCCATAAAGCCTGCGGTCTCCCCCAGCAACCTGCTGTCATAGCAACAAGCTTTTGGTAAACACGCCTCTTTGGCTTCATAATTAATTTGAGTTTGTTTTGTTTGTGCGATCCTTCAGCGCTCCGACTGTTCGCTGCTGCCTAATGTCAGCTACGAAATTCAGTGCTGTTCCCTCTCTAAACTATGAGTATGCACTGAATGCTTTCATATTTACATAAACAGCCATATTTAACCCTACATTCACTACCGGTCAAAAGGTCTTTTAATGTTTAATGTTCTACTGTTTTTGAAAGAAGTCTCTTCTGCTCACCAAAGCTGCAATTATTTGATTAAAAATACAGTAAAAACAACTGTTTTCTATGTGAATATATTTTAAAATGTAATTTATTCCTGTGATCAAAGCTGAATATTCAGCATCATTAGTGTCACGTGATCCTTTAATATGCTGAACTTTTGACTAGCTTTTATTGAAACATTTTAACACATCAAAACACATGAAGAACTCATTTTAAAGTGATGACCCAAAATAATCATTATTATGATTTTAATTGACTTGTATCATGTCTATTTGTCTATAATGTGGTATTATGTGCTGAACAGAGGAGAGGTCTGTAGTGTTTGCATTGCGTGCTGCAGCTTTAAATACGGCAAGGATTTATCAAGCATCATTAGGATGAATCTGCACTCATGAGGGGCTTTAATCTGTCATGGGCCGCACTGATTAAAGGAAACATGCGTCTTTAGTTCTGTGATGCTGATCGACTCCAGCGGCCCTTTTAAACACACACACACACACACTGACGGACTGACTGCACATGTGTTTCAGCTCATGCAATCAACTTCAAAGAGGGCAAGAAAAACTTTTATAATAAAATAAAATTATTAACATATTTAACTGAAATGCTTGCTTACTTCACAAGACTTAGAATATAACAAGAGTTGTTTGCACTACTGTCACAACTGTCATGATATTTTAATGGGGTTTTCTGTGTCTTTTTTGGAGCTTTACAGATGGTTTATGAAAAAGCGTGAAAATGTTTAAAAATAACAGCATAAAGGTTTGGAATGACAAGCACACATATTGCATGCGTTTGTTTTTTCTGCCTCTCGTTTCTTGTTCTGATTATTCTTTATCCTCTATCAGTCGGGGGAAAACAAATCTCCTGATAAAAGGCAGAGAATTTCCTCAATGCATAAATAGTACAAAGATTTGATCGATTCATTCTCCTCCTCGAGCGGTGTTTTCTAAACATCTCAAACTGAACGGGTCAGTGTGTCTACGGTGCTCTATATTAAGGGCACGTCGTTAAAATCTGTCCCTATCGAAGCAGCGATGACTCTTTCTGTGCTGCAGTCATCAGGGTTATTCAGCATGAGCCATCATGGCCTGTGGCTGTGGGGGATGAGCCTGAGAAATATCAACACAGCACGACTCCTCTTCACTGCATATGCAGAAATATGCATGAACAAAAATGCATGCAATGATTAAAGGAAAATATGTTACTTTTACAGAAAATATCAGTTACAACGATATTTTGCACATATGCAATCTTTTTATCCCACTTGTTAAAGGGGCCCAATTATGCTTTTTTACATTTTCAACTTTCTTTTTTTAATGTTGCTGTTTGAGCACAATAAAGCACAAAGTTATAAAGCACAATGTCCCTCCTGTGAGAGTTATTCTCTATATAATTGTAGTCTTGGGTTTTCTTGAGGGAACGAACGAACATGTCATAATATTCCTCATTTAAAGGGGTCATGTCATGGATTTTTTTTTAATTAAAGTGCCACATTTGATTGCGGCCCAAATCAGATCTCGTAAGTGTTTTAGCTGTTTTCATGCATCCATCACACTATACCAGATGTCTGCGAGAAAATCCAATTGGTTGACAGCATAGTCGTGACCCTTGTGAGCATTTGAGGCACAACGTTTTAGCCAAAATCTAGCATGTGTGCTTCATAGACAATGCAATCCCAGGATACACTGCATCAAACTCAAGATGGCAGATGGAAATTAATTATATATTTCATCGGTTCAGATTGGTATGTTCCTCCTATTGTGAGCTTTGCATCAAGAACACTTTTAAGGCACATTCACACCAAGAACGCTAACTACAAAGACAACTACATTAGCATCCACACCAACCCAAAATAATGCTCTGTTTATAAGAGCATGCAGCAGTTTTGTCGTCTGCAGCTTAAAGTGCTCGAGCTCTTTAAAGCAGGATGGATTCTGATTGGCTGTTGATATTTTTATCACCTGGAAAAAATAATTCCGTAACTGTGCCGTTATAGTTGTGTTGTGGACTTTGCTATTCTTTTATTGTTAGAATGATTTTTAATACTATACCTTTATCATTATTGTTATAGTTAACGACCTTGATGTGACCGGGCCTTTTGCATTAAAAATCGATTTCTCTGTGTAGAAACTGAATGGGACTTTTACTTCCGTAACAGTGAAAGGTGCAGATTATGGCATACTTGACTTTAGAGAAGACTATATCCACGTCTGTGAGTGTGATGCTCTTGCCATCGATGACGCCGCAGTCTTTACACAGTTTGGACCAGTTCTTGCCGTTCAGTTCTTTCCCGGTGGCTCGCGTGTCTCCGTGGATGGCGAAGCGCCGGAATGACTCCTCCAGCGCGGTGATCTCCACAGGCGTTTTGCAGCCCGCTCCTCCATCGCTCGTGCCGTTGGATGCGGAGGACAGGCGTTTGGCTGCTTGTTCTTTCGAGTGCTCACTGTGCGGCCTCATGGGTGAACTGTTGGGTACAGGATGTTTGGCGGTCTGAACTTTAAACTCCTCCATGTTGCTGGTAAAGAACATGCATTTTAATGGTTAATATTATTGCAATTAAAAATGTGTTTGTGCATATTTTATCATAATCAATGACACTTGCTTTGATGGGTTGTATCTAATGCAAAGACATTTAGACATGATTAAGTGTCTAAATACTTTTTATGTCTATATACCGTAGTATATCCATATTATGCGGTTCATGTTATGGCAACTTTAATGCTGATCATGGTTATGCTGATGCCAGCTGGGCCACAAACAGTTCAGCATTACATTACCCATCCAAAATCAGTTAAGGCCATCTTGTTTAATCTTCAGCTGAGATTTCAGGAATAATCAATGTCTTAAAATTTCCACTTGTTGTTTTTTATTTGTTATTTATTTTATCTATTGTTTATTTGTATTTAATTTATTTACTTACACATGGAATGTATTCAAATTCACATAATTTATCAAATATATTACATACATTTTAAAGTCCCCCTGTAGTCAATAATTGTATGCCTTAAAACCAAAATTTATGTTGTGGCCAATTCAATTTATGTTTGCACTCATTTCAAGCGTACTATCTTAGAAATACTCAATAGCATGTATTTCCATATCACCGTTAAAATACATACTTTTATTGTGTAGGTAGAAGTCTGACATAGCTTAGCATCTCTAGTCTGACCTTTGCCCTCTGCTGCCCCTCCGGCGCTCGGATTCCACGTCAGTGTTGCTCTCTTTGACTCGCTCCTCTTGCTTCTTGATGCAGCTGAAATGACAATAGTAGTTTTGTATTGAACATGAATATTAACTGATTAAAAGCAAAGATAAATATAGCTGCTAAGTGTTTTAATGCCATCTATGTTGTTAGGGTCTAGGCGACCCCTTTGTATAACACCATTTTCAGGTTTCACATTAATCATAATGTGGCACAATTGTCAAAACTGATACTTAAGGATGAAGTGATGAACTTTGACAAAACGTGATTGTAAATGTTACAATAGTGATTTTATAATGTCTAAAAATAACGCAAAAGCAAAACCTGTGAAAAGAACTATATTAGTGAGTAGAATGACTAAATTAACATTATAACCAGTAGATGGCAACCAAGTGCTGAATCGTTGCAGATTGTTTTGTGACCACAAAATGAGCTAATGATAAGAATAACAAGTTTGGTGATCTCATAGCGTTAAAGACTAATAGCCATTTTAGTGAAAGTGGACCTGCCTACTTTGGACGATTTGGGTTCCCCGTCATGAGCGTGAATCACCAATCGAAATTCTTTAGACAACTTTTTGCCATGGAGGTCTCTAGATGATGCATGTCAAGTTTCGAGTGAATCGGACAAACGGCCTATGAAGAGGTCAGAAAATTAAAAATGGCAGAAAGATTTTAATGGTGTAAAAAAAATGAAATTGGAGATACACGTTTTGTCTTGTTTGTTTGGGCTGCACGATCAGTTTTATGGCTTTGTGCTTGATCCCCTAATAATATTAGTTTGACTGTTTTGACTCAAGTGTTTTATAATATGAAGCTAATTTTGATTCATTAATTTGCTCTGATTCATCTGATTTGAGTCCATCAAGTTCCAAAGAGAAAGAGTAAATAAATCAAATAAAAAGGTTTGAAAATTCAGATTATTCTATGGATTACTAATATTAGGCATTATTACCTCATGATTTATATAATATATAAAAAACATTTTGGTTTCCTCAACAAAAATAACTACATCATGATACAGTATATATCATTAATGTGATAGAAAACGACTACAGTATCATGATTTTACACTTTAAACCCCACTAGATCACAGTAGTTATTCTAGAGCACAGTTTGCTTCAGGTCAAACATTACAAGGGTGAGAATAAGTGTTTCCTTCATGATGTAACCGTCCAGAATTAAACACAAACCCTTCAATACGCTCTCATGGGCCGATGCTTACCATTACTCACTCACGCTGTTTTGAACACATTTACTTTCAACTTTCAAAGAGCAAGATTTAAGATATCAAACTACAATAAAAATGTATTAAAAAAAAATTCAAACTATTTATTTTCCTATATGTGATTCAAAATGTTAGATTATTTATAACATTTGCATCAAGAAGTCAAGAAAAAAGTTTGGTTTGCATTTGATTTGAATCATGTAGAAGGAAAGTTTTGAATCAGTGCAGAAACATCTTCACATTATAAAACACTTGAGTTCAAAGCAAAAGACTCAAAACCACAATTGCTCAAAACACCAAAACCAACTGTGATTGGTCGCTTTGCACGTCAGAAGGTCTCTTCCTGTCTAAGTGGGCGGTACTTGGTCAGAAACTCAGAATAACCTGCAATTTGCTGATGTGAGACTAATCTCACATGATTTTGCTCACATGCACCTTAAATCACACATTTGTCCAGGTACCAACATTAAACAGCATTTCTAACTGTTAGAAGGTTGTAAACATGAATACAAAGTAATTAATTTTCTCACAGATGCTGAATGCTCACCTCCCAGAAGCTCCCATAGTGCAATGGCATGACACCTTTACAAAGCCAAAGCAGTTCTTTCTCTTCTTTTCTATGTTTTAAACCACTAAGTCAATCTTTCTACAACACAGTCTGGACCGGCACTAGCAGTATCTTCTGTCCCAAACCAGACAGAGAGGTTACGTCACACGCCCGTAACACTGGACACATGGGCTACAGTAGATGAATCTGTCTTTATGGTCGGACAGAAGAGCTCTGTAGGGCCAAAGTGAACTCCTCAAGTACAGTCAATGTACAAGAGGACCCTCAAAATCCACTTGAAGATGTCCCTATTCAAGAGCGTTGTGTTTTACTTCTCTTTCAACAAAGAAACAAACCTTTATGAATCACTCTCAATCATGTCATTCAGCTCTATGGGCCCATTGTGTAGTCTAGTGTACTACATACACACGGTCGCGTCAGTGACATCGCCACTATCGCTGGCGTTAGCCGGCCAGAGTGACAATAAAAGATAACATTCTTATCTTTCTTACTAAAAAAAGAGTGACCGAGATAGACATATCAAAACTACGAAGGACTTGGGTGTTTAGTTGTTTATGGTTGGTGTTAATGCACTGATTTCAGATCCATTCATTCATTTGACATTGAATATAATCTGATATTGTGTTTTTTTCCCCATCAAGTTACAAATAAAGAGAGAAAATAATCAAATTGCATTTGTTAAGTATTTAAATCACTGGATTATCAAAATAACTTATATTTATGAAAGAATTCCAATACAGGATATATAATTACAATCAAATTGCATAAAGCAATATTATATATAACGTATATACAGTATATATCAATGTATATAAACACAATTACTGTGATAAAAATCTATGTTTAATATAAAGAGTCAGTAAAGTCCAATACTATTTATCAGTCAACAAAACAAGAGTTCCTTTAAATACTCACATGAACACACCCAGGCAATAACATTTCTGCAATCATTAACACAATAAAACTGATACTGCTAATGATTGAACTGATAATAATAATAGATCTCTTAGTTCATCATGTTAATTGTATATGATGTATGAAACCATAACTATGAAATTTTGAGTGCAATTTGAATGCTTTTATAACACAGCAATCAAGACAGACATCTGCTGCTGTCTAATGCTGGAGGTAATTCTGTGATCTTCAGAAAAGAACAGAGTATGATGAGGCGTCAGAGAGGGAGAAATGCTTTTTTCCATGCGCACAGGCCTCAAGAGAATCTGTGATTGGTGGAGCGTATGATGATATGCATTCGCCTTCTGGTCATGTATTGCACAGATGAGAGCTCAGACAATAAACTGACCTATTTTAAACAAAAAAAAAACTATTTATATCAGCAAAAATTGAATGTGGAATAAAAAAATTTAAAAATAAATGTCAGCAACAAGAATGGACTTGTCAGAAGTCCCAGAAACAGGATATGATGTAATGCATTTACAGGAAAATGACACAGATAAGCACAAGTAAATCTGAACCTATGAGTAACGCTGCCAAACTGGTATCGGTTGGGATGGATTCCACTGAAAAATAATGCAATAACAAACATGTCTTGACTGTTTAATGTCTAGAGAGAATGCAGCAACTTATAAAAAAACCTTGAATGTAATGAAAGTTGCTTAGGATAAAAGATTATGCCAAATGCATAAATGTAGAAAATCTAGAGCAGACAAACACGTCTCCATGATGTCTAAGTGTGTGCCCGTGTGCTTCACAAACGTTCAAAGATGGCCCCGGATCACCCTGCTGACACTGATCGGGTCAACTACATCTTTCATTACATCACCTCATTCTGTTCCTCATTTATAGACATGTCTTTCTCGTTGCATGTTCTTACACTCTCTCACACTGAATGCTATTTGTCTCCAGCATGGCAATTTCTACGTACACTGACTCTGTCTGCAACAATGCACTAATGATGCAGACTATGGCATGTCAGGTGTACAGTCTAGGCCATGTTTTAAGGCTTCGACTAACATCTGTTTTAGATGTTGGGGTAATAGTTGGCGTCAAAAGTCAGTGTTTTTAACAACATAACCTAGAACTGAAAAATCTGGGCCAAACTCAGCGAATGGCTGCGGTCTCTGGTCAGGCGTAGCTAATCTATGAACATATGGACAAAACAACTGAGATGGGAGATCAAATGAAAAACCTCAAGCTTTTTTCCTTAACTGAACCGTACAATCCTCAAATAAATGAATGTTAACTTAAAATTCACTCAGATATGTCAATACACAAACATACTTTATATGACACATGGATGGATGGATAGACAGACAGACATGTAGATATGGATAGACGGATAGATAGATAGATAGATAGATAGATAGATAGATAGATAGATAGATAGATAGATAGATAGAATAATAGTTAGAACCATAGACAGAATGATAGAAAGAATTACGTTCTTCATCTCGTTTGATTCTACATTTTTAATCGACACTCATACACTCCTGGCGTTTATGTAACAGCTCTATACATTTCAGCATCTCTCAAGCGTTATATAAACTCACCATGAGCATCATGAAGAAACACGTGATCATTGTTATTGTCATGAACACTGTGCATATTATGCATGTAACTGCAGCTCTGCATCCTTACATGCAACAATACAGACGAATAGAACAAAACCAGCACAGAATTACGCAACAAAACAAAAACGAAACCAAAATCGAATGGACTTCCGTGACAACGATCAAAAATGAAGCACAAAATGTGCTCGGGTTGTTTTTGAGTTAAAATTATGAAAACATAAACACACTAGTGATCAATTGCGTTTAAAATGCGTTTAAATCGGATGGTATGAGAGGAACGCGCTGCTAGAATGGTCAAAACACAATCTTACCTGAAGGATGTCTCCGTCGTTTTCTTATTTCTGTTAGTGTCTAGCAGAACATGTTTACATGAGACATCCGCGGGATTGAGAGACGCGACGCGACGCTCGCTGTCATCCGCGCGTAGTGTGCGCCGCGCTGGAGAGCGCGCTCGAGGACCAGCAGAAGCCGCGCGATGATTGGCTCGCGCGCTGTCACCTTAAACTGAATATGCCCGCGTGAGTGACTGAACATGAGAAAAATGACTTAGGCCTAATTAATGAATTACAGACTTTGGCTATGAACGTATCTACATTTAAATACATCAACAAAAATTTAACATTATTTTATTATTATTATTATAGTATATTTTAGCATGCATGTGTTGGCGTGTCTCCAACTGCTTATATTATGATTCTCAGTTGAGGTGTCAACTCTGTTACCACCATCTAACATCATAATATTACCATCTAAAAAGCGATAATTTATTCATAAAGTCAGTAGAATGGAAGGATCACATTCTTGCATGCGAATCCAACATTGACACTATACATAAACAAATAAATCAAAACGAAGAAAAATGCAAGAACAGAATGTCGTCGGTAGCATGGACAATGTGTCCCATTAGAGAATAGCAGTTTCCGCTTAATGCAATCAAGATGAAGCTTGTTAATGCAGATGAAACATGCGGGAATGCAGGAAATATGACTAAAAATACTGCATGTCAATCAGTAATGTGTCTGTTTCCTGCAGCAACGCTTTTCTTCACTGTGAGATAGAGAATAAAGCATAAAATCCATGAAATGTTACACAACTAGTGAAGGGTTCTAGACCAGCATTACATAATAGTCCGTCTGAATAATATAAGGGAGACTGGGGCTAGTTGTCACAGTCTTGTTGCTCCAGTAAATATTTCTTAGGAGGTTTATTTTTCAAAGTTTGAAATTAATTTATTCCTGTGATGCAAAGCTGAATTTTCAGCATTTCAACATTCTAATATGCTGATTGGCTGCTTAATTACTATTGGCTCTCAATTATTAATAATCCTTATATTACATATCTAATAAATATGAATTCCAAAAAATTCTCTCTCTCTCTCTCACACACACACATAATGAAAATAAACATAAAAAAAATTTTTTGCAAAGAAAAATGTAAATACATTTTAAACTTTTAAAACAGACTGACAAAAGACATTTATAAAAAAAACTCACTGTTCATCCTTTCAGTTTGCAAATCTACTTTCAATATGATGTAGGCCTATTATTATTATTATTATTTTAGATGTGCGTTATGACAACCGTCTACATGTTTTGCTCCACTGTATAGACTGTTTAGGTGAGATATATGTGATTGTAGACACCAGTATACATAGAGAAATAAGACAAGAGAGATCTAGTCCTGAATTTCAGCCATTACATGAGAGAAATGAGGAAGACTGTCACTAATGACATCATCACCCAACAGCCCCATCTAGTGCTGCATCAAACACACGCCGTCTTGAGAAACATCTTTAGGCATTTATTTTAAAATATAAAAAGAGCAAATACATTGGTGCATTAATTCATCGAATAGTTGTGTGGTTTAATCCTCAATGAGTTATTACAATCAACAAAAATCATAAAATTAAACCAGCTGTACAAAGTAAAAAAACAACAACATATATTACAGAAATAGACCAACTTATATTTCTTTGTACAATTTCATGTACAAAGATTTCAGTAATTTGTTGCTGAGTACTAAATGTTTATGGTGTTCGCAAGTAAAAAAAAATGCTACTGCATGCCTAAAAAAAGAAAAGAATATCTTTCAAATATTCATTAATATCTAATATTGGTAAAACCAAGGACTTGTTCTTTCTCATGAGTGCTTGTAATATCAACACGACTTAATTCTCAGACTTGTGTGTGTCTTTACTGAAGTTGCATAAAGTCAGCCAGTCAGTCAGATCAGAACAAGCCAGATTTGAGTGTGCAATATGCATGAGATGATCAGTGGGCTTGATCTTCTGGCGTCTGAACACTGTCAGTCATCAGCTGCTGATGAACCACCGCTGCATCCATGATGGAGCTCCCCAGCGGGTCTTGTACGATGGGCCGTCCCTCCACGGACTTCTCGTTGCTCCGTCCTGGAGGTTGAGGCTTCTCTATTCCGCTGAGGTTCCAGCCCACAGGAAGTGACATCACAGGCTCACCTACCAGCAGGATACAGAACGACAATCAGGTGCACCTTCAGTCAACACTTAACACTCGATAGCTTAAATCACTGCATCTTTTTACCTGGGATCATTTGTGTTGGTGCGTCAGAGCTGTAGTCCGAGTGTCTCTCTCCACTGGCTTCCTCCATCTGTAATGACATTATGCTCGATTAATAACAAATATGGGGGTAAAATAGTCTATTTTTGGCACTGATTGTATTATATCAAACAATTTTCTCATTTAGTCTGGCATTTGAAAGAATTTTTATCGAGCTCTTCTTAATGCATCATGGGATTGCCTTCTCCAGAAAAAGATAAATTAAACACAGTGTCATTTTATTATTATCCAATTCAGTTCAGTTCATTTCTATAGCTCTTTCAAAGCAGCTTTACAGAAAATGCATGTTTCAAATAATACAATCAATAACTTGATTTATAAATGATAATACAACACTGCATTGAATGTATCTTATTCATATATTTAATTAGCTTTTATTATCCAAATTTATATTTAATTTTAGTTTAGATTTGAGTAATTTTGTTGTCCTTTTGTCATTTTTGTAAGTTTTTTTTTAAATATTTCTATTTAGTTTTTTTTAATAAACTTTTAGTTAGTTGTCAAAGCAACATTTTTAATTTTTAAAGTTTTTTTTAAAAATATTTCATTTTATTTCAGATTTATTTCAATTACCGAAAATGATTTGGTGTTTTAGTTTTAGTTAATAATAACAACAACACTGATTCAATGCTAATTTGATGTTGCATCATTTTCGCAACAGTCGTTGCATCCAAGATGCCTTAAAATCCTGATAGACAGCTCAGTAGTGTCTGGCGTGGGTAGCGTGTCTGATTACCTCAGCACAGACGGGTTCTGGCAGTCCACTAGATGTTTGTCCTCTATCTTCCAGTTTGAAGGTACTAAGAAGAAAAAGTAGAAGAACGCCTAAGAAAAAAAACGAGCCACTAACTATTAGTTTAAGTGCGCACTTGAAGCTTACCAAGAGTTGCTGGACAGAGGAGCTTCACAGTTCACAGGTGATTCCAGCAGACCCTAGGAGGAAGTGAAAAGTGCATAGTGTTTATGGGTGAGACCTTCCTCTGATCTAAATCGAAGCGTAAAACTAGTCTAAAACTTCCCCTCTAATCCCATGAGAAGATACAGTTAAACATCATCAAATTCTCTCTCTTGAACTGAGAAAACTTTGTTTGGTGATCCATTAAATTGCATTTTGTATCAGTTCAAAGGTGACACTTTTTCAAAGTCTTGATTTTGTTTTTGGGCTCTAATAGAATAGGTTTTTATGCTGGAATGTTCAATAAACACATTATTTTCCCCATATTCTCCATTGTTGCAGCTCCTCTCTTCCCAGTCTGTCAGTAACGCTCTGTCTCTATGAAGCCCCTCCTTCTGAAAAGCACAATGTGCTCTGATTGGTCGGCTGGGCCAGTGTGTTGTGATTGGTCAACCACTTCGAGTGTGTTTGGGAAATTTCCCTCTCCTTACCATAACCACAAGTTTCAACACAACAGAGTGGTCAGGTGCAAGTATGACGTCACTTTTTCGGCCAATCGGCAGTTAGCGTCACACTGGTTCCCTCAACAAAAACCCAATAGGATTTTTCCATAGGCTTTTGGATTATTGCACAAAAAAAAACTTTGTGATCAAAACACTTTTATGATACTTACACGTTTTGTCCATCAAGATATTTTTCACAGATGAACACAGCTTTTATGAATTTTGAAGCCAAAATGCAGTCACCAGAAGTAGCCTATAAACGAACTACACCACCATCCCACAACTTCAACGTCACCATAACTAAGCTTCCGACAACCCTTTCAGTTTTTATCTAAAAACATTTTCCCAGAACATTTCGTTAGAGTAATTTATAGGAGCACAATTATAAGCATAATGAGGCTTAAAAAGTGGACTGAGTTTACCAGTTCAGCGTGATGCCGGTAATCTCGACAGCCTCTGTAGTCACATTTAGCCACTTGTTAGCAACTGCCTTTTTCAAGACACATAACAGCTTAAAAAAATGGGGTAATACTGATGTATTTTATGTTGTAGAATAAAACGTGAAAGTGTCTTGAGCTTGTGTTCACCACAGACCTTATTTCAGCCATTTAACCAAAATCCCATTGACTTCGGGATGATGCTAAAATGCTAACTCACTTCCACGTTTTGGCCTATAAAGTGATGTCATATCTGCACAACTCTATACACTAACACGACTCAACCAGGCCCCGCCCCTTTATTTAGCATATGCCTTGGGCGTGAATTATTTAAATGAGGAATATTGTGATGTGTTCGCTCCCGGAAGAAAACTCAAGACTACAATGGAGGCGTTTCAGGGAGTTCAGAAACAGTGACACTGATATAGAGAATAACTCCCACTGGAGGGACTTTTTCATGATCGAACAGCAACATTACACACTAAAGAATGCTGAACATGTTAAAAAAAAGAAGGACTCCTAATACAGGACCCCTATAATAAAAAAATGTTACCCCTATGCAAAGGAATTATTTAGTATTGTGTTGTGTTTTTATTTTTTGTTGTATATCTGTTGGTGTGTGTTGTACCAGTGCAGTGGTCCCGTTAGACGGCAGCGCCGGAGGAACCTGCTCTTTCTCTTTGAGATTCGGTGACGGTGACTGACGCTTCCTAATGATGTACTCATATGTGCTGATTCCCTGAAACACTGTGACAAGATACATAATGAAAAAAAGCTGCTATCTACCTTTAAAAGTCAATAACGCTTGGATCAACACTTACACAAGTAAATATGGAAGCACAGTAAGTGGCAGAGCAGTAAGAGAGCAGCCAGAGCCAGCAGGATGGTAATGAACGCCAACGCCAGTAGACTAATAGAGCTGGCCTCTAAAGGTGCCGTCGGAAGGAAAACCAGCCACGTTTCATTTCCTTTCACTGTTAGGAAATTAAAAAAATAGACATTAAAACTAGTAAATGAGACATTACGCCAACGTTTGAAAGTTTGGGGTCAGTAAGAATTTATACTGTTTTTGAAAGAAGTCTCTTATGCTCAACAAGGCTGCATTTGTTTGATTAAAAGTAACAGTAATACTGTGAAATATTATTACAATTTAAAAAAACTGTTTTTTTTGTGAATACACTTTTTACGCATTTTAATATCGAGATTTGCTGCTCAAGAAACATTTATTATTATCATCAATGTTGAAAACAGTTGAGCTGCTTCATATTTTTTGAGGAAATCGTGATTTTTTTCCAGGAAATTTCAAAAGCAGCATTGATTTGAAATATGTATATATATATTTGTAACATTATAAATGTCTTTACTGTCCCTTTTGATCAATTCAATTAATAAAAGTATTAATTTCTTTTTTTTTAATCCAACATTTTTGAACAGTACTGTACGTCTACAAAATAATTCCATTCAAAAAATATTAAAGCTTAAAAATAAAAATTGTCCATTCACATCATTTATCAACTAAATTGAGAAGTTGGTTGACTAGTCAACCTGTCAAGCATACAGATCTTTCCCTAGAAGCAACCATTAACTATTCTTTAAAGGGTTAGTTCACCCAAAAATGAAAATCCTGTCAGTAATTACTCTCCCTCATGTTGTTCCAACCCCGTAATACTTTCGTTCATCTTCGGAACACGAATTAAGACATTTTTGATTAAATCTGAGAGCTGAATCACTCCTCCATAGCAGCACTCCTCTAAGGGACTGAAACTTGTTCCCCCGAAAAGTTATTAAAGACATTGTTAAAATAGTGACTACAGTGACTACAGTGAAAAAAAAAAAAAAGTGACTACAGTGGCTCAATCTTCAGTTTATCAAGCGACGAGAATACTTTTTGTGCGCAAAAACAAACAAAATTAACGACTTCATTTCAACTATTCCTTTCCATCTCTGTTGGCCTCTAGTCCGTTAACGTAGTGTGATAGCGTAGGGCTACGTCACACGTAGGGTCCCTATTGGCCGACGCTGGTCATGTGTGTGCTAGGTGTGACGTACGACACAGAAGCGCTACGCAGTTTTACTACGTCGAGGCCGACCGAGATGGAAATTAATAGTGAATAAAGTCGATATTTTAGTTTTTTTTGCGCACAAAAAGTATTCTCGTCCCTTGATAAACTTAAGATTGAGCCACTGTAGTCACTTGGACTATTTTAACGATGTTTTTAATAACTTTTCAGGAGAACAAGTTTCAATCCCTCAGAAGCCTATGGAGGAGTGATCCAGCTCTCAGATTTAATCAAAAATATATTAATTTGTGTTCCGAAGATGAACGAAAGTCTTACGGGGTTGGAACAACATGAAGGTGAGTAATTACTGACAGAATTTTCATTTTTGGGTGAACTAACCCTTTAAACTAAGGCTGATGAGCTATAATTGAGCTCTGTAATGGGAAAATCACTCGATGACCCATGGAGACAGATAACAGGAAACGAGCAGAGACACGGACTTGTCTTACTCTGAAACTGCGGCGCAGTGCGTAGGACAGCAGGATTCACATAGTGCTCAATGAAGACAAACAAGACGACAAGAATGAGGAGGATCATTCCAGTAACAGCAGAGGAGATGGTTATGAAAAAGAACCTGGGAAAAACAAAACCAATGATTCCTATGAATGTTCATCTATTGTGAAATGTCTTTAAAGCATATAAATATGCAAATGCGGGTTCTCCATTTGTGCTATCAAATGACACTTCTGCTCACCAGTAGTTCCTTCCTCCGACACAATTGTTCAGCCATTTGCAGTGATGGTCAAAGTCTGCGATGCATTTGTTGCAAGTACTGCAGTGTTTAGCTTTAGGTCCCCTGCAGAATGAGACGTGATTATTCCCTAAAGCAAACGGTTAGGATGTTTAGACATGTTAGGACTGTGTGCCATTCAAAAATCGACTGAGAATTTCAAATTCAAATCCTACATTGAATTTGATGATAAACTGCATTTTAAAACAAACAAAAATTAACATGGAACGTTGCTATTGTAAACTAAACCTATGGGGAAAAAAATATTTTGCTAATTGAAATAAAGCTCAAATAATATATAAATGTTAGAAGAAAAACTTAAACTTAAATGTTAAAAAAAAGCTAATTATTACTACCCTAACTAAAAAAATTAATTAGAAATGTTGCCTTTGCAAAAAAACTTACAGAAGTTTGTACTAAAATTACTAACACTTAAATAAAATCAATTAAAGCTAAATAAAAGTTAAACAAAAACTAATAAAAATGAAAAGAGCACATAACAAAGTTACTAAAACAAAACTAAATTTAAAATGAAAACTGAAAATATAAAAAATCGAATTATATTATAAGAAAATCTCACTAACAGCACAGTACAAATTTACATACAAATTCCTCTTCCTGTCTTTAAATTCCCACTCATGAATTAAAAGGTGAATTCTACATTTCTAAATTTTGCCCAACTCTAAATATCGTTATTAGCAAAAAGAAGTCCTTGTTAATGTACATACACATCCACCTCACAGAGGGTGCAGTGCAGATTGTCAATCACATGTTGATGTTTGTTGTTGTCAAACACTGGCACGGGGTCAGAATAATCCTTCCTCCTACGAACGCTCAGATCCGCAGGGTCAATTGTCACGGCCGCCACGTAAGTGACCAAATGCAGAACAAACGCAGTGCCAATCAGCTAGATAGGAAGTGTGAAGGTTTAACAACAATACAAACATATGCACACATATATTTAGTTTCAGAGAGGGCTATGGGTTCATTTAACTCACAGTCTCTCCGCAGTGGTGAGACAGACGGATGGCTGGATTTGTCTGACTACATCCTCCAATTATCTGCATAAACACACACTGCTGACATCAGCCTGTAATTGAGCTCATGCTGCGCAACAGAACATCTGCCCTCATGCTTGTGTGCCACAGCGTTTCCTACACAATTCTGCTTTTCAGTTTGTTCGTTAGACTGATTCAAATGATTAACTCAGGAGTTTGTGAGTCTTTTTGTGATCGATGCATTTAAAAAGACATAAGAGTCAATTGTTTATGAGCTGGACAAACTGGTCATGTTGCATGTTGGGGTTTGATTGCAATGCGACAAAAAGATGCTTTACAATAAGGTCCCATTAGTTAAAGGGTTAGTTCACCCAAAAATGAAAATGATCATTCATAGGTCATAATAATAATAATAACTTTAACTCATATAGCGCCTTTCAAAGTACCCAAGGACGCTTAACAAACAACATGAGAAAGGGAAGGGGGAATTAAGATAAGGGCAGGAGGCCAGGGGAGCTAGAGCCCAAAGGCCTCATTGAAAAGGTGTGTTTTGAGCTGGCTTTTAAAGGTTAAAAGTGAGGAGGCAGAGCGGATCTCATGGGGAAGCTTGTTCCAAAGTGACGGAGCACCAACACAAAAAGCTCTATCACCAAATGTCTTAAGCCTGGACTTAGGAACAGCAAGCAGGTCCTTGTCAGAGGAACGCAGGGACCGTGACTGAGTGTAGGGATGGAGAAGATCAGTAATGTACTGGGGCGCAAGTCCATGAAGGGACTTGTATGTCAGGAGGAGGATTTTATATTTGATGCGGGACTTAACTGGCAGCCAATGAAGCTTCATCAGGATGGGAGTAATGTGAAGACCAAGTTTTCATAGGGTCAGAGGACACTCTTCAGCCGGAACTATGGATATATTTCTTACAAAAACGTATGACTTTGCTTCAGAAGGCCTTTATAAAGCCCTGGAGTCTTATGAATTACATTTATGATAGATGGATGCACTTTTTTGGGTTTCGAAATCTCAGGTACCATTCACTCTCATTAACGATTGTGATTGGCAGCAAGCAGGGACGGACTGGGACAAAAAAATCGGCCCTGGCATTATTATCAAAAACACAGCACATTTTTGCACGCCCTTGAATACATACCAACTCCTATTCCTTAAAACCACTAATGCCGTGTAATGAGTGAGAGTTAACAGATGAAATAACTCCCAAATTGTCATTTATTAATACAATAGAACTATACTCCACAGTGATGAATCCTAAAACAAGCTATAAGCTGCATTGGCATAGCAATACCAGTGTTTCCCACAGGATTTTTGGTAAATTTGGTGGGTGTATCGCTGTGCCTTTAGGGGGGTTCGGGGGCATGTTCATTTGTCAGCTCAGGTCCATTAAGTAATATTAACAGATACAACTTTTGATTTTAATAATGTATTAGTCAATGTAGAAATTAGCATTAACTAAGATTATAAAAATGCTTAAGTTCATTTTACGTTCATGTTAACTAACGTAGTTCACTAATGTTAACAAATGAAACCTTTTTGTAAAGTGTTACTGTTGTTTATTAATTATCGTTGTGTATTCAATTCAGACTGCAAGCTTAAATTTGAATTTTTTTTGCCCAAACCAAGTGTTCAGGAAATGCTAATTATATTGGCAATGCAATGTGCTGTAAAAACTAACACATTTCTGCTTAGTATTTGGATTTTTATGGCAGAAATTAATGTTAATATTGGCACTGTAAAAGAAATCCACCTAATTCAACTTAAAAACTTCAGTCGCTGCCTTAATTTTAGTTGAATCTTGTATTACTGTATAATGTTGCCATGACTTATTGATCATACATTTTTTTATACTGTACAAGTGTATTTGAGAATCACTACCATGAAACTTTTCTATTTTTTGTGTGTGTGGATTATTTGTAAAGGATACGCCGTATGCTGCAAAGCTCCATGGTGCTGGTAGAAGAGGAACGTAAATCCCGAAACCCACGATGGCCATGAAGCTGTACATCAGCCAGGCTATCAACTGGAAACTGTGCAGAGGCGGAGACCATCCGTTGACCCTGGAGAGCATCGGCAGTCCCACCAATTCAGTTCTGCTTCCTCCATTTTGAGGTGCCGTCCGTCTACGGTGACGCCCAAAGCAGTTCAGCTGCAAAAAAGACAGAAAGGCTAAATATGAATACAGCTTGCGAATATGGGAATAATATGAAAAAACAGAACTGTTCTATAATGTATGCATGAAAGGCTAATAAAGGATTGTGCTTTGAGAACAGTCTCTTCAACCAGCATGAACAATGAAACATTTAAAAAAGACTCAGCCTGACATCATTATGTTGGCTTGACAAAGCTGTTACTGTACAGGATTGACCTTGGGTTACAGTTTTTTGTTTCTAAAACTCCCAACCTGAGACTAAAATGTCTAAATGTAACTCATAGAGCCTTCTATCTATCTATCTATCTATCTATCTATCTGTCTATCTGTCTATCTATCTATCTATCTATCTATCTATCTATATATCTATCTATCTATCTATCTATCTGTCTATCTATCTATCTATCTATCTATCTATCTATCTATCTATATATCTATCTATCTATCTATCTATCTATCTGGCATCTGTAAACTCTAAATATTCAGAATTTCCTTTTCCAGTTCTCACTACAATCTTCAAAAAAAAAAAAAATTTGTTTTTTACCACAGCTAAATAATTTAGACAAACCAGAAAACACATGTCCTACACATTAGTGTTATGGCTAACTTTCACCTTCAAATGCACAAGTTAGCAATGACAAGGAGTCCTGCTGTGCTTTTCCTGTTGAACATGAACAGAAAGAGTGTGTTGCCTAGCAAATGTCACCATAAAGGCAATGTGTGTTTGAAAACAGCGTAATAATGAGTGACTTCCACAAAACCACTTCATCAAGGAACTCTTGTATTAAGAATAGCAATGTAAAACATTAACTTTTCAAACAGTATGCATGTTGGTTTTTTTATTTAACTTTTTAATAACACTAACTGACGGTGGCCAATAATTAATATTAAGTGATTTAACAGCTTAAAAGAGATACATTTCAAAGTTATTACCTGTAACTCTGATGTTTCTTATGATAACTGAGATAATGCTGCTAAATTTATTATTTATTTTTTTCCTTTGAATGTAATTGCTCTAATTTATTTTTTATATTTCATATTTTGTTCAAATGTCATACTGTTCATATGTTAATTTATAAGTGTGTTATATGACTAGAATGTTGTCCCGGTTTTAAAATAAAACACAGCAATGATATTTGACAGTGTTTCTCCCTTTTCAGTAAAAGTATCGAAAAAGTATCGAAATAGCAATTCCTGACTTGGTATCGGTAGCGAAACAATAATTTTGGTATCGTGACAACACTAATTTCCATGTTTCAAAGCCTACTTACGTTCGTCATTGAACAGCTTCCAGCAGTTTTCTCTGCTGATGTTGATCATTTGGATCTCTTGGATACAGTTTGCTGATCCATTGATTTCTTAATGATCTTCTTCCCAGTCCACTGTACAGCAGTAGAGTCTTTTTCAAAGGCACTATCAATCCAGTCTGAAAACGTTTTATTACTATATTTAACAAATCAAATCTTTATAATGTCAGCATTCGTCAAGAAAAAGGATAAAATATATTCTCACGCGTGAGGCGGTGCTCATCTGACTTCGACAAACACACACGGCGAAAGATTAACTGTTGAATATTAATTACGTCACGCTTAGTAGCCAACCAATGGCGAGCGGTCCTATTAGTATTTCACGCTGACGTTTCAACAGCTAATGAATATTAAGTGAGGTAAATTTGGACTCGGCGTTTTTGCTGTGTGGAAACTGAAACATGAATGAGCTTTTTTTCCATCTCGTATAAACGACAACAAAAGACCGCAAAGAAATGTAAACATTTAAGAGGAAATTAAATCAAAAGAAAGTGGAATTAAAGGGAGAGTCCAAAAGTGAATACTGTGTCATTTACTCACCCTCAAGTTGTTCCAAACCTGCATAAGTTTCTTTCTGCTGTTGAACACAGTGAAAAGTGTTAAGAATATATTATGAAGAATGTTGGTAATCAAACATTTGACGGTAGCCATTGACTTCCATAGTTGAAAATACTATGAAAATCAATGGCTACCATCAACTTTCTGGTTACCAACATTTTTCAAAATGTCTTCTTTTGTGTTCAATAGAACAAAGAAACTCATACAGGTTTGGAACAGTAAAGTATGACACATTTTTCATTTTTGGGTGAACTATCCATTTAAAACTTCTAAAAAGAAGTGACCATTGTGTGACTGTAATTTGATATTGAAAAGTTCAAACACTCAGGGGTGGAAGATTTTAACTGTTACCTAGTTACCACTAGAAAATGCAAAGCCAAATGCAAATGAGAACTCTTGATGAAAGCGCCTTGAAGATATGAGAGAGCTCAGCACATTTTTACACCGCAGACAATTATGGAGAACATTTTCATGTTCCCATCACATATCTTAATATATTGCATGAAAATGTATTTGTGCATTTAATGAATGAGCACTGCTATGCGTACTACTGATTGCATTGCTTTATTTATGTATTCTTCTCGATATTTGTTTTTAATACTTTTTAAGCAAATTATTATGTTTTCATGCATCTGTTATGATTTTTTATTTTATTTTTACTTTCTATGTAAAGCACTTTGAATTACCATTGTGCATGAAATAAACTTGCCTTTTTCACAACATCACAATGAAGTGAATATGGGGTGAATTTTAAATAATTTCTGTCCCTCATTTAGCAATGACTAACCATCTATAAAGACATTTTGTTTTTACTTTTGTACACTAAACATTTCTGGCACTTTGTTGGGCTGCTGCTTGTCAAGTCCAGAAGCAAATCCAGTTGAGAATCCCAGTATTATTGGCACACATTGGAGGACAAGATGCGAATGCTTCTTCCTAGAGTTCATAAGACAAAAAAGAGAAGCTAGCTACCATACAGCATAAATGTGAACTCCTACAGATCAAACATGTGGTCAGGGCTGAATCAGGAAAAAAACATTAACAACCATATAAAAAAGGAAATCAGTCACTGAGTTTTTATTTAAAAACAAAACATGAACCTATACAAGCTTACAGTCCTTCATAACAGCACATAATTACAGCGGGTCGGTGACATCAGCTGTTGGCGGTGGAGCCGGGCTCTGGAGACTGCAGGAACTCATACGGGTCTTGGACCATCTCGTTCTGATCTCCAACACCCAGATGAGGTGAACTTCCTGGTCACGGTCAACAAACAAACTTAAGTTATTATTCAGAAAATGAAGATTTCTTTTACCCCACATACCCCAAAAATTATACCCAGATGATTGACAAAATTACCACCAAAAACCACTGAAATTAGATCATTTAAATTTTCCAGCAGTATTTGTTTACTTATTATGTCTGTAGCAAGGCTATCTTCAAGGTCAAGAACTAAGAGAATAACAAAAGTCATGCAATTAACATAAAACCTATTGAAGAAATGTATGATTAATACAAACATTCTATTGTCAATACATCAGTTAACCTGTTAAAGTGAACCTATTATGCTTTTTTGGATATTACCTTTCATGCAGTGTGTAATATAACTATGAATTTAAAAGGTCTGTGAAGATTTACAGATCAAAATGCTTGTCAAATAAAGTTATTGACTCCTAAAAGAACGAACCGATTGTGAAGTGCAGAAACAAGTCGTCAGCATATCAATCTCTTGTTACAAATTATTTTTTTAAAATATATATTTTGCACTTTACCTTCCCTTCAGCAATAATTCTCTTTAAAAAGAGATCAACCTTAGGTCTGTATTTCAAAGCATTTTTAAATTACAACTAATTAAGACAAAAATTTAGTCTAGTTACAATAAAAACTGCAATCCAGTAAAATATGTTTAACAGTCATTGGAGTTTCACAAGGAAGGCATGATGGTGGTTCTTACATTTTCCCGCATTTTCAGCAGCATTTAATGCCTGTGATGTACAGTATATTATAAATATGACTCAGAGTCCGTACCTAAATGATGCTGATCCCTCTCTGAAGCGTTTGACAGGGAAGAGAGATTGGAGGACGGTCGTGATCCGACTCGGTCCACCGCTGCATCCTGGAACTCCTGCAAGAGTTTGGCTGTGTCGTCAAAGTGCTGATGACCGTCCTCATGATCCGGCTCCTTCTTCACACATTTACCTACAGATCGGAAAAAACGGCAATAGTCAGCTTGAACATCAATGAACCAAAAACAAACAATGTCTTTTACAGTCGTGAGGTTTTGATGTGTAATATATGACTCACTTAATGTGTTGAGCATATCTAGAGACATGTCTGGGTAGCTCTTCATGGACATGAAATCAAGCACTGAGCCGGCTTCATCTGTTCCCTATATGCACCATTCAGAAAATCTCATTAAATGGTACCTTAAAAGGTTTGAAACCTTTAGCATGAAATATGTATAATTCTTACCGGCATGCCACATAAACTAGACTTAGCGTCATCAATCGGCATGTTTCTTTTCTGAAATACAAAAACAGCATTATAAAATGTTATAATTATTTATATGCTTATATTATGTAATACAAAATATTACGTTTTTGGTCTGAGATTTTTAATGTGTTTGAGAGAAGAATCTTCTACTCACCAAGGCTGTATTTATTTAGTAAAATATTATTACAATTTAAAATAGCTGCTTTCTATTTAAATATATTTTAAAATGTGATTTATTCCTGTGATCAAAGCTGAATTTTCAGCATCATTACATCATTACAGTCTTCAGTGTCACATGATCCTTCATATCAGAAATCATTCTAATATGAGGATTTGCTGAAGAAACATTTCTGATTATTATCAATGTTGAAAACCGTTGCGCTGCTTCATATTTTTGAGGAAATTTCGTGATAAATATATATTATTTGATGAATAGAAAGTTCAAAAGAACAGAATTTATTTGAAATAGACATTTTTAATTAATTTAATGCATCCTTGCTAAATAAAAGTATTAACGTCTTGCAAAAAAATCCCGAAAGTTTTCAACAGTATTGTATATTGCTGGAATTTACTGTACACAAAACACCAAGAAGGATTAAAAACCATGACCATAAAAATACATATTTGTAGATTTTTACTACCTGTCGGACTTGAATGACAGCCTTCGAGTGATCACCAGCCGTCATTTTATCCAGCAAATCATCCACAAGCCTTTTGGTAAAACCCCCACAACCCTTAACAAACTCCTGCAGACTAAATCACACACATACAAAAATCCCATCAATCAACTGAGTCAAATGAACAGCAATTTTTATGAGCCGAAGGTTTGGACCAAACACCTGAGAGCGCACTGGACCCCGGTCTCGTCTCCATAAGCGGAGTACAGCATGTCCATCTCCTCTGGAAGCAGGTCAGGATAGACAGAGTTGTTCTGAAGGGTCTGAGTGTTGTACGCACTGCTTAAAAACGTCACTGAAACAAAACAACAGGCCAAAATTGCAATGACAGACATGCATAATATGATGTGAATCATAAATGTAAAGATTCTAGTTGTGATTCTGTGGTCAGTTGCATAAACTGCTTAGACTAGTCTTAACTTGACTTTATGTCAGTTAAAGCAAAAAGTAGATTTCTAATTTGAATCTGAAAAGTAAGACTGATTACTCCTCGACTGGCTAGTTGGTCAGACTAGTTCTTAAGAGAGTACTTAATTATTTAATTACTGACTCTTCTAGCAATTTAGAGTCAGTACTAAATGTGATTCACAACCTTAAAAATATTATTAACGCATGTGGCAATAGATCTGTTACCTTTGTGTCTCCTGTCATCTTTAAACCCCAGCGACGTCAGTCCAGGTATGAGCTTATTAGCCAAAGAGCTCAGATCTACAGGATGAGTTTCTTCCTCTGTGAACAATAATTAATATTTTCTTCAGACAAATTATATTATGAACTCTCTCCAACAGGGTTAGCTACCTTTCAGCATTGAAGTGCCATTTCTAAGGCCTCTAAATGATCAACATGATCAAAACTTTGCTGAAACCTGTTGCACACAATCTACTACATGCCTTTGGTTGTCTGATTGATAGTTCATACTTTTTAAAACAAGTAAAATGCATTTTAGTATCATTGTAAAAATGTCCACCTTCAGGTCTTGGTTCTGTGAAATCTTTAATGATTTTTAAAAAGTAAATGTAAGAATAACTTTTATATTGTTAGTAATATTTCAAGAACACCAATTACTGGACTGAATCAACTTTAAACATCCATGAATATTTTCTATATAGACATTATTGGGAGATATAGTGACAACTGATTTTATATTTTGTCTAAAAGTTCAATAAATTGTTCCGTTCAAAACATTTTTTTGGACTATTATTATTTTATATCTCATGCTTCACAGGGTTCATTTTCTTCTTAATCATTGTGCATAATTGCAAGAAAATTACCACCTCATTGCAATATATGTATAGAGCGTTGCTATACAAAGTAATAGAAGCTGAAACAGTGTGATGTTCATACCCTCTCCTTCAAGATCTTGATTTACAACATGGTACATCAGGGAACCCTCTGGGTCCTTTTTAAGGTAACCAATCTACATGCAAAATAAAACAAATGTTAAGGTTAGGGGTAATAAAACTTTTAATTATATATTGGAATAATCTGCATTTATGTAGCTCAAACAGTAAAGCATGGCACTAGCAATGCCAAGGTCATGGGTTTGATTCCCAGGAAATACAAAAAGCATTTTAAATGCAAAGTACTATATGTCACTTTGGATAAGTGTCTGCCAAATGCATAGATGTACGTAAACTGTCTCTTAACTATTAGTTATAAATATTAAGTTATAGTACAGCCCAGACAGAATATATTATGGGAGAAAATCTGCTGAATGCTTATTTAGTATTTAATGCAAATTTATTAAAAGGGATCTATTATGCTATTTTGTCTTGATTTTATTTTTGGGGTCTACTAGAATAAGTTTTCATTCAATTTAATGCAAAACCCCCCCCCAAAAAACGTATTTTTCCACAAAGCGTAATGTGCTCTGATTGGTCAGCTGGACTAGTGTGTTGTGATTGGTCAAATGCTACAAGACTACAATGGAGGCGTTTCAGAGAGTTCAGAAACACTGACACTGATATAGAGAGTAATTCCCGCTGGAGGGACTTTGTGCTTTGCAACTTTTCAGACCTTTTTTATACTCAAACAGCAACATTACACACTACAGAAAGTTAAAAATGTAAAAAAAAACACATAATAGGACCCCTTTACATGGAACAATAGAACTAAGAATATTAAGAATAATCTTATTGGAAGCTGAAAGCATTAGAAAATAATATAAATAAGTAATATTATAAGATAACACAAAAGGGCAGCACCTTAGAATTTGGCATGAAACTATTGATTCGATCCCGGGCTTCATCGGCCGCGTGCTCCACCAGTGCCAATACGTGCTCCTCCGCCGTGCTGTCCGTCACACTGCAAGCGTTGCCCTCAAGCTCATACAGATCACTACACAAGCAACACATCTGCTCAATCACACACTCAGAAACATGTGGAGCGTTCAAAAGTGCTGCAGAGATCAACAGCGCCCTGCGCTTTACCTGATGATGGGTTCTTTGATGGGCTGCTTTTTGGATTTTTTGGGGTATTCCGGGTGGATTGGCATGATCTCCGTCACCGGTTCCTCAGGTGTGATGTCATCATCACCCAAAATGGCAGCCTGCTGAGAGAAATCCATGTCCTGCATAAAAGACATGCTGCGCTTCAAAGCTAACAGCCGCTCCTGTGAACAGAGCACAAATAGAGCAACACAGCACCCATTTACTCCTCCTGCGGGAGGTCTTAGGTATGCCATGAAGATGGGAGTCGAACACGGGATGGATTGAAATAAAGAAAGAGATTGGATAATGGGAATACTCGTCTCTGAACCCGCAGAGCACTCGAACCACATTGATCACGTCGACTGCTCAAAATGAATCACCTTACTAATGCAATGAAACAAGAGAAGGGTCTGACACGCCATTGAAGTCTGTGATTTTTTCTCCATGTAATCCTGAAAAAAATTAACAGTTTTAGGATTTTGAAAAAAATTATAAAATTAGGGATTTTTTAAAAATAAAATTAGGAAAATTTAAGCTTCTGATTCTTTATTATTTCTAGGTCACAAAGAACAACATCTAGTCAAAAAAGATTTTCTTAAATTATATTATAATACATTACATAATAATATTTACTTAAAGGGATACTTCACCTCTGGAAAGATGAATGTGTATTTAAAATGGGTGTCATTTATGTAGAAGAAATGTGAAATTATTTTTGAATTTGGAGCTTTCCAACAGAGCGCAGTAGTTAAACAACAAGTCTAGGCTACTAGTGAGTCTCCGTGATGAGTCTGCCCACGGCTTTTGCGTTCTACAGTCGCCATTCCTCATGTTTACTGTGGCGAGCAGGACTCTCACTCTCATATCTCTCACGGAGGAGCAGAAATTTTCTTAGCAATGTTAAAACGCACATCAATGTTCATGTAAACACTACATTCAGATTCAACAATCGGAATGAATTCAGTTAGATTACAAAACAAAAGGTGTGCATGTAAACAATGAATGGCGACTGCAGAAAGCAAAAGCTGAATCCCGGACATTTCGGACGATTTCGATGGCCGGACGTGTCCGGGAAAAAGAGGATGGTAACTCCTACTACTCATCTCTCTCCACAGAACAAGAGCCTGCTAGCTTAGCTTCCAAAAAAAGATGGCTGACACTATGTGTACATTCTGTGAGTGAGATCCACCCTCTATGGGCGGGTTGAGAACATGCGGGACAGCTCCTACTACTGGCTGTAGTCTTTAGCCTCTGGCCCAAAGAGGCTAAAAAAAAAATTACGTTTTTTGCGTCATCTGAGGATTTTTTCCAGACAAAAAATACATAAATCTCTCATCTCAGGGGGATATGAGGGTGGAAAGCACGGTAATTCGAAAATACTACAGGTTTTCTACTAATACAAAGCTTAATGCTAAATCCTGAAGTATCCCTTTAATATTAAATAATTTATATGTATATATATATATATATATATATATATATATATAAAAAATATTGTATATATTTTATAGACTTTTCCCATCACTTTTTAAGATTTTATTAAATGTGAATAATTTTCCAGGCCTTGCAATCACAATTTTAAAATCCACATTGTGAGTGGACACAAATGCATTGTGGAACGTTCTTGAATCCTGTTGATTTTTTCCTGATCATATAATTCATAAAAAAAGCACACAAAAAAAAGAAGTGGTTTCAGGTATTTGAACCCTACTGTATATAAATCACACTCATTTTTATCCAAGTATTTAGATTTGCTGAACCGCATGCTTCCATATCGAATGGTAATGATGGCACGCATGAACAAGTCGATGAACAACAAAGGCAAACAATAACAAAAACAAAGTGCATTAAAAATGTTACTTTGCTCATCATTTTGAATCCCGTGTGGAGAAGTTTCTTGGCGGCCTTGTAGTAAACCGTCTCAGGTCGGTTATAAACCATGGCATTGTCACACATCAGCTTGAAGTCTGCCTGGAGATGTCAAACCCACAGATTCAGATACAAAATAGTCACATTGTAAAAGAATGTCATTTCAGTAAACTAAAATATATTAGTAGTTTCAAAAAGAATCTGAAAATGAAGATTGTAGCCTGACACTTGCGTACCTTGAATTCTGTGATAGTTTTGTATTCATTTTCAGCAATTTTGTCCTTCATCGTGCCAAAGTCCATGGGATGTTTGATTATCATGGAGTAGCCTGGTGCAATGGCGTCTGTTACAGGGAAGGCGAAGAATCCATGTGGATCTTTCCTGTTGAGACATATATTCCAGCTATGAGGAAAGATGAAGATGAGATGACACAATGCCATCTGCTTTTTGCAGGGTCTCACCTCTGAAGCAAACGCAGGAAATGCTCCAAGAGCTGCTGGCGAGGGGTGGATTCATTTTCTAGGAAAAGCCAAACGGTAAAAAGACAATCAATAAGAAAAATAACTTGAAATCCATTTATGATTCGTCTTATAATTCCAGTTTAATTCATACATTGGTAACACTTTACAATAAGGTACATTAGTTAATGTATTAACTAACATAAACCAACCATTAGCGATCCATGTGTTACTGTATTTGTTCATCTTTGTTAACGTTAGTTAATAAAAATACAGCTGTTCATGTTAGTTCACAGTGCATGAACTAAAGTTAACAAGATTTTAATAAAGTATTAGTAAATGTTGAAATCACCATTAACAAAGATGAATTAATGCTGTATACGTGCAGTTCATTATTAGTTCATGTTAACTAACGAACCTTATTGTAAAGTGTTACCCTGTGATGATGAACCAGGTCAATGACATCATCACTAGTGTGCCAGCCTGGTGATATTTTGAATTTACTTTGTGTGTGGAGTGCAGGAATAGTGTAGTATGTATTGTATGTTGACTATGTATATGTGGATGGACAATTCCAACATTAAGTGTTTAATGTGTAAATGTTTTAAATGATAACAGAGTCATTGTTTGTTTTAAACTATTTCTTTATTGTATACATTTGCATATTATAGCACAGGTTAGATCTTACCTGTCTGACCCGGTGTTTTTGGAGGTGGGTTCTGGTAGTGCGCATAGCCAGAACGTACCATGTTTCAAGTTGGAGAGAGACATGAGTGCTGTGAGGTGTTAAATGTTTGAGTTTGTCATTGTATGTTATGCATGTTTGTATTGTGATTATTGCATGTAGAAATTAGTTCATGAACATTAATTGTATTTGTGTGCCAATGATTTGCTGTGGACATCAGTGAGTGTTACGGGGAAAGGTTCCATCCCGTGACGTGAATGGTTCGTCCCACTAGTGTGGCGGGAAACTTGTGTATTTAAACCATTGTTAGATCTGGTTTGAGGGAGGTTGAACATGATTGAGGTGAGACATGCGTGTTTAGTGCCAGTTTTTGCTGCTCACAGCATTTTTTCTTTTTGTTTTAGCACCAGTATATGTTGCATTAAGTTTTATTTTTTTGTTTGTTTCTTTGTTTTTTTTTGTACTTCATGTGGACTGCACCTTGTGAGCTGCTGCTTCTAAAATAAACCACCACTGGCATTTTGAAAAACCATTCCACTGTACTGAGTCTTCCTAACTTCTCCCAGGCCTCTCGACAACACGCAACATGACATACCCATACATTTGTAAATGAGGCGTCAGAATTGTAAAATTAACTTGAATTTAAGCAGTGGAAATTTTTAAGTATGCTTTGTTCCAAATGAAAATTATAACTCAATATATTATTTAAGGATTCAAACTTTGATGTCAATATATATCTTCATGGTAAAACTTCACAATAAGGTTCCATTTGCTAACATTAGTAAACTACAAACTGAACTAATAATAAAAAATACTTTTAAAGTATTAAAGCATATATTTCATCGAATCTAGCTGTACCTTGTTGAGTTCGACAGGCTCGTACGGGTCGATCAGCTTGCTGCTCCACTTCTACTTTCACTCCAGGATGAAATTCATCTGCCTCTGATTCCGATTCAAATTTGTCCCGCTTCCTCTTCTTCTCCTCTAGAACCACCTGTCGCAATACACTCATTTAGTAACAGCAGTCAACTAACCTCTTGCTAATCCAACAGGCGTTCGGTGGGCTTACCTCCACAGGCTTCGGCAGGGTGAACGGTTCCACTGGTCCACTGGCGGCACTTTCTGACTGTTCGCGCTCACGTTTTTTCTTTTTCTCCTCCTGGATGAAACACAGACAGAATTTGTAAGATGAACGCAAGTAACCAGATTTTTAAAGTAAATGTGAGTGCTTTTTGCTTGTGCAATCCAGTGTTATTTTAGTATTTAGATACTATTATACATTATTTTTAAATATTTTTTTTGAATTAGTATTATTTTTGCATTTTAGATAAAGTTTTAGACATTTTTATTAGTTTTTTTATGTGTCTATCTAGTTTTTATTATATCAAGTTAAACTAAATGAAAATGAGAAATTTTGCCTTGGCAGCTAGCTGAAATAAAATAGGGTTTTATACCTTTTTTTCATATCAAGTAAAGACATTTTTTTTAATGGTTTTAGTTATAATTTTAGTTAACTAAAATAACCCTGGTGCAATGTAACCTACAGGGCATTGTTTCTATGTATGGGTCGGGCCCCATTTCAATGTAAGTTAATGGGATTTTGACATATTCTGGCTGAATTTAATAAGTTTGATCATGAATGAAAGTTATTACAAGGCTATTGTTTGTGAAATGCATTATATCCATTGTTTTTAATCCTGGTCCTGGGGACCCAATGCTCTGCACATTTTGCACAGTCTCCTTCATTTAACAAATCTGATTCAGATCATCAGCTTGTTATGAGAGTGTGTCGGATAGGAGAGACATACAATATGTGAAAAGCGTGGGTCACCAGGATCAGGATTGAAAACCAGTGCATTATGCAATGATAAATGGTGTCATACAACGTCACATTGCTTGTTTAATTCCGCAAGTAGCATCCGATTATCCACATGAAATTAGCAATCCAATTTTGTGTAAAATGTCTTTACTTTTGGCAGCATGATCAAATAACAAGGCAAGAAAAAGGCTGAAATTTCACTTCTGGTTCATTTTAGTAGTATTAGGTCATGCAGATATGATGAATATGCATGCTGAATTTTCTTATACTCTGCATATTATCCAAGATTTAAATGGGTCATCGGATGCCCATTTTCCACAAGTTGGTATGATTCCTTAGGGTCTTCATGTAAAGTTTGTAACATACTTTGGTTAAAATTCTTCAATGGTTGTGCATTTTACCTCCTCAAAAACAGCTCTGTTCACAGTGATCCGTTTCAGTGCATGTCTCTTTAAATGATAATGAGCAACTGCTCACCCCACTCCTCTCTTCCACTGGGGCGTGTCGACACAAGACACATAAAGTGATGCCTTGGCGGACAGTATACAAATGGCTGAGGGAGGAAATATGCTAATACGGGACAGTCTGTCAGTGGTCGTGGGCGGAGCATGAGCAATATAACATCATATTGCTCAGAAAATCCAACCGGCTTGATTATTGAGAGTGTTTTAATTGTTAAACCATTTTAATTGTGTTTTTTTCATTGTATGGTGGTTGTGTCCACACTCTGCAAAGACACATTTATGAAAACTCCATATAAAAGTGAATTTTGCATCCGATGACCCCTTTAAGGAATCATGAGCAACCGTTAAGTAATAGTGATGCTTGACTTCTGAGTGTACATTCTTTTCACAAACCTTTCTCCTCCTCCTCTCCTCATCATCCACGTATTTCTCCTTCTCTGATTTCTTCTTCTTCTTCTTTTTCTTTTCTTTGTGCCGCTCCCATTCGTGGTCAGAGCGGTCGTCATAGTAACTGGAGTCATGTCCGGAGCCGGAGAGCTCGGTCACTTCACTGCCGCCCACCTTGAGTACCAGCTTCAGGGGTTTGTCCAGGGGTTTGTCCTCATAGTCTGAAAAACGACACAAAAAGCCATTAAGAGTCGTTCTTAAATTGACTAATTTGTTTAACTGTGGATGAATGTTTTGTATAAGCGTTGAAGTTAACTAAATTTCTGCTCTTTAAAACTCTGCTGTTCTGTCACTTCTCATTAACCTGCAGTAATATGGTACACACAGCATTATTAGGTCAAACCCACACTATCACCATAATCATTTAGACTGGGGGGTTTCAAACCGGGGACAGATGATCGCAAAGAAGTGCTAACAAGTGTAAAAAATTTAAAATAAATAAATAAATAATACAAAATAAAATAAAAATAAAATAAATGAAAAAATTATGAAAATAAATAAAACATTTAATTAAAATAATAAATAAATATGAAACATTAAATAAATAATATAAAATACGTTTAAACTAAAATAATTAAAATTTAAATAAAGACTAAAATAACAAATAAATGAATAAATAGTACATCTAACAGTACAGTATAATACAACAGTGAACAGAAAAAATAATAATGCAATATAAACTAAATATTTAAATATTGTACAAATTACACATTTATATGACAGAGTATAAATTAGGTGTATATACATGAAGATATATAGCTGTTTGTTAAGTCTTATGATGAGAAGGAACATATTTGTGGGGTCCGTAGCATCTAAAGATCGAAAACCACTTAGGCCTATGTATACAACGCCCAGAAGAAACAATCATTAATTATAAAATTTTGTGTGGTTTTGCATGAATAAAACCATATAAATATCGCATTCACTGACTATTTACATAAGCACTTGCAGAACACTCAGAATGTATTAAAGTGATTTTCACATGCATATCCAATATTCACCTCCTTCAACCGCTCTCCACTCGGGTCTGTGTTTCTTGTGCTTCTTTCCCATATTGTGTCTTTAATTATATGAAAAAGAATCAGGTTTAATCTTCAGAATCTGCGAATTTTTGCATTACTGCCGCTCTTCGTTACAGAAACAACAACATTAGCCGCTATGCTTAACTTCCGGCTTCAGGTGGTGTCGTTTCCGGCGCAGGCTGGCGTGACGTCACCGTTAGCGCGGTAAGTTCGAGTTTGTCTGTCGCTGTTGTGAGAGGTGAGTGTGTTTAATTCCACAGTTCTTTCTTTTATTTAATCGATCTGTTGATGAACATGGCAGTTAACACAATCTACGACTATAATATGAACGTAAGACAACATAAACTATTCATGCTGTGCGTTATGTGATTCGCGCGTGATGTTTATGATAAGAAAGTGTGTGTTTCAAAACAAACGGCATGTTTGGAGGTTTAAATAAAGTTAGTCTATACTAACAAAAATATAATAGCATGGTACATTTGTATTGTTATGTTACGTGGTTGCTAATGCCATGTAGTGCTAAGGAGGCATTAATGTGGTTCAGATAACATACTATTTTGAGTTTCTGTTGATTAAACCAATCTCAATTTTACTAAATTAACTAAAATTCTTAATTTCAATGAGCTAAATTTTAAGGCAACCAGCTTACTTACTTTTTTAAGTTAAACCAACAACAGGTGTGAAGATGTTCTGAGTGATCTGGCGTTTGTTTGTTATATAAATCTGATAGACTTTGCCTCGTTACATCACATTTGACGTTTATAGATTTTTATAGATTATATGCATAGTTCTTCTGACTGTGTTTTTTGTTTTTCAGCCAACAGCACTTTGAGTAATGGACATTTCTGATCATCACATGACTGAAGTTGGCATCATCCGCCCTGATGTGCACATAGAGGTTCATGTGAAATCTCAGAGGTATATGCTGTATATAGGATGATTAGACTCTGATTTAGTTGTTACAGAATGCAAAACGTGACAAACAATTAAATTTTTTTTAAGTTACATAATCAGATCAGTAGTTCATGCACGTGAAATCTATTTTAATATAAGTCACATTCTGAAGCAAGTAATGGGCTGTGAGCACTGTTTCATGTTGACGTCTATATTTGCCTCTGCATGATTAAAAAGGTATAAATATGTGTTCGCAGCACTGCTAAGAGGTCTGACGTGAGGACGCATGTGTTGTCGCTGCTGGATCGACACAGCTCGGTTTTAAGGTCTTTCAAGTGGACGGAGTTTGATGATGAATTTCTAGCCAAAAATGTGGAGTCGGTCACCATAGGAGATGTACCTGGTCCGAAAGTAAATACAGTTCTTTTTTTTAAAAATCTGTTTCAACGGGGGTTTTCATAATTTTTCAGTCTGAAGCCTATGGATGTGATATTTCTTATATGTTCCACAGCTTGTGGATCTGAAGGTTCACAACCTCTGTATCCATGTTTTTTCCCTGAATGATGACAGTCCGAGCACGCTCACTCTGGAGGAGGAGGAGGAGCTATCTGCTGCCAATCATTGGCTCCTCCCAGCTGGTGATTATCCATGACACGCCCCTTTCAGGCACATTCACAAATTCCTGCCGTAGTTACATGTTACTACATGTACTTACTATAGTAATAACACTAACAGTATGCATAATTAACCTTAAACCAAACTTTAACCGTAACTCTATAGTAAGTACATGTAATTAATTCATATTACTCAGTACTTATTTGAGTAAGTATAATGTATCTACGTCACCTTAAAATAAAGTGTAACCAATTCAAATTCAGTTGTTATTTACTTGTTCCTAATCCGTATGCTGTTATTTTGTGATGATTTGATAAAGACCTGGAATATATTGCATGGACAACTGTTTTTTATTTTTTTGTGTGTGTGTCCTTTTGGGAGTTTGGTGGTTTAAATCTGCATCTGCTTTTATTGTGTATCAATAGCAGCTGAAACATTCTGCCTAAGATGTTGTCTGTTTTAATGAAAAAAATTAAATTATAAATATGTTTAAAAAATGACATGGGGGTATAAAACAATGACAGAATTATATTTATTTTTTGCATGAACTGTTCCTATAAAAATGGTTAATTAATTGAGTTAATGCTCCTCTGTGTTCATCTCTGTATCACTGGGTTATATTATTTGGTTTTTTTTCCCCAGGGTTCATTCTTTCCTGGTTTTATGCTGAACATAATATACATTTTCCCATAGACACGCATATTTACTATCAGGAGAAAACAAACATAAGTTTGTCAGAGTTCATTTTAATATTTCTTCTACTCTGGAGAAAATTGTTTTATTCTGTTGATACTTTTGAAAAGATGTTTAATCCAAATATAGTTTTAGAACTTTTGAGACAAATGTACCTCATCTTATTTAGTTTCTGTTTTAATTTTTAATAACTGAAGTATTGTTTTCACCATTAAAAATAGCCATTGAGCTGGCATGACATGAAAGCAAATAACACATTGTTCCAGAGAGCTCCATGTGGTCTGACTCATATTTAAGACTTTCAACATCTTCATCTTTTTCTTCGTGTCTTCCAGCTGAGTTTCACGGCATTTGGGAGAGCTTGATTTATGAGGACGGCATTAAAACACAAGTAAGACCTGTATATTCACAGTCATCTTGAAATAAATGAGCAGAATTATGCTTGTTAGCAGGTGGTATAACCAAAATCTTATGTCACAGTAGAGGTCATATGATATATATATTGCATGTTGCATAATGCATATTTATGTACACTCACCGGCCACTTTATTAGGTACACCTGTCCAACTGCTCCTTAACACTTAATTTCTAAGCAGCCAATCACATGGCGGCAACTCAGTGCATTTAGGCATGTAGACATGGTCAAGACAATCTCCTGCAGTTCAAACCGAGCATCAGTATGGGGAAGAAAGGTGATTTGAGTGACTTTGAACGTGGCATGATTTGTTGGTGCCAGAAGGGCTGGTCTGAGTATTTCAGAAACTGCTAATCTACTGGGATTTTCACGCACAACAATCTCTAGGGTTCACAGAGAATGGTCCGAAAAAGAAAAAACATCCAGTGAGTGGCAGTTCTGTGGGCGGAAATGCCTTGTTGATGCCAGAGGTCAGAGGAGAATGGCCAGACTGGTTCGAGCTGATAGAAGGGCAACAGTGACTCAAATAACCACCCGTTACAACCAAGGTGGGCAGAAGAGCATCTCTGAACGCACAGTACGTCGAACTTTGAGGCAGATGGGCTACAGCAGCAGAAGACCACACCGGGTGCCACTCCTTTCAGCTAAGAACAGGAAACTGAGGCTACAATTTGCACAAGCTCATCGAAATTGGACAATAGAAGATTGGAAAAACGTTGCCTGGTCTGATGAGTCTCGATTTCTGCTGCGACATTCGGATGGTAGGGTCAGAATTTGGCGTCTACAACATGAAAGCATGGATCCATCCTGCCTTGTATCAACGGTTCAGGCTGGTGGTGGTGGTGTCATGGTGTGGGGAATATTTTCTTGGCACTCTTTGGGCCCCTTGGTACCAATTGAGCATCGTTGCAACGCCACAGCCTACCGGAGTATTGTTGCTGACCATGTCCATCCCTTTATGACCACAATGTACCCAACTTCTGATGGCTACTTTCAGCAGGATAATGCGCCATGTCATAAAGCTGGAATCATCTCAGACTGGTTTCTTGAACATGACAATGAGTTCGCTGTACTCAAATGGCCTCCACAGTCACCAGATCTCAATCCAATAGAGCATCTTTGGGATGTGGTGGAACGGGAGATTCGCTTCATGGATGTGCAGCCGACAAATCTGCGGCAACTGTGTGATGCCATCATGTCAATATGGACCAAACTCCCTGAGGAATGCTTCCAGCACCTTGTTGAATCTATGCCACGAAGAATTGAGGCAGTTCTGAAGGCAAAAGGGGGTCCAACCCGTTACTAGCATGGGGTACCTAATAAAGTGGCCGGTGAGTGTATATTTATATTGACATGTATATTTATATTAATATTTGGCCCATTTCCTTTTTAAAAGACTCACTTTTTGGAGTACAGTAGCATATTTGAGTTCAGAGCTAAGAGACTAAAATCTATAAAACATCAATTATAATTGTATAACAGTGTTTGTTTAATGTTTGGGACACATTATTCCCCATATCCTCCAACTGATAGTCATGCACACACAGTATATCTACAGCAGTATAAACAAGCATTATTGCAAAATCTTTACCGATTGACACATTTCAACTGTTGCATTTTCATAACGCCCATCCCTACTTGTTGGCATTTCATAACATGATCTTTGTCTTTACTTTGGTCTCCAGCTCTTGGATTATGTTTCGACAACAATTTTTTTCTCTGACAAAAATGTTGACAGCAATTTAATTGCCTGGAATCGTGTCGTGTTGCTTCATGGTAAGACAATAAAAGCTTGTTTGATAGCTCATCAATTTCCGTCTTCATTGAACGGCTGCCCATGCCATGTTTATACAGTTGCCGTTCTCTCATAAACCCTCAGGGCCGCCTGGCACCGGGAAGACGTCTCTATGTAAAGGACTTGCTCAGAAACTCTCCATTAGACTGTCTGGCAGGTGTGACATCTGTCATAAAATAAAAAAGGCTGCTGATGAACGTACTGTATTTCTCACCATTAGTTCTTCACACATTTCCTCAGGTACGCGCACAGCCAGTTCGTGGAGATCAACAGCCACAGTCTCTTCTCCAAGTGGTTCTCAGAGGTACAGCTTGATCGGTCACATCTGAAACACTTCCTCAGACCCATGTCTGAAACGCTGTGAACACATGTGCCTGTTTTGCAGAGTGGAAAACTGGTCACAAAGATGTTTCAGAAGATTCAGGAGCTAATTGACGATAAAGATGCCCTGGTGTTTGTCCTAATAGATGAGGTACTCTCCTTTAACATCATTAATTTTCCTTTAAAATCACTCATGTCATTTATTTAGTTGCATTGCTCAACAAAGCGGATTGTTAGCCAAAAAGCTGCTATCCTCTGGTGAATTTAGTTAAGCAATTTTGCTTTACAGTGTTGTTGTTACAGTGAAGAAGAGAGGCCATAGTCTCTTTAACCCTAGTGTAACGCTGTCATTCAGATCCTCTTATGAACTATAATTTGATTATAATTGAGTCTGAATGATAAACTCTTTGTGACTCTTTGTAAACTCTGAATGATAAACTCTGAATGATAGTCTTGTGGTTGATTTCAATTCCAGTACAATCATTCATAAGCAGTTTTATGAAGGGTAGCATTTTACAGTCCTGAATAATAAATGTTGACAAACATTGATATTCATTATGTCGTCTTTTTCACTTTTTTCCTTTAAATTGTCTTTAAGAAACCGTTAGTTATGTGTGTGTGTGTGTGTGTGTATATATATATATATATATATAAAAATATTTAGTGTAGTAAATATTTGCATCAGGGTATAATTTGGAAAATGTTTCAAAATTGCAACGAGAATTGTAATGTCTCAAGCGAGACATTATCTAATAAAATATGCACTTATTTGTGGATACATTTCCATTTTGTTGACATATTCATATAAAGTTTTTACAGAGGAGATTTTGAGTGTCTTTTTATCTCTCCATAAATCATAAAATACTGTCAACAGGCAGAAAAAAATCACCACGTTATTAGGAATAAAATTAAATAAAAATGCAATATATTTGACCATTTATGTTTTTTTAATACAGTATGTGAACATTTTAAATGCACAACACTGTTCAGCACGCAAATGTATTTAAAGAATAATATACTTTAACCAGTAAGGATACAGTCACGAAAAGTTAAGTAGTCACAATTCGAACACAATTTAAATACTTTAATAAAATCAAATCATGCTTTGAATATAATATAGTAATTTTAATACCACTTAATTCAAATAAATATATGTCTGTGTGACTTGAGCATGCTATGGTTATTTAATATGCATTTTTTTTTCCCTCCAAAACTTGTGATAAATTGCTTGCTACTGTATATACCCATATTTAGTGAAAGTTAGGTATTATTAAATTGCTTTATACATTGCAATTCTGCTAGGCTGGATGAGTGAGGGTTCAGTAATGCTTGTTTGTCAGGTGGAGAGTCTCACAGCTGCGCGGAGTGCATCTCAGGCAGGAACAGAACCGTCTGATGCTATTAGGGTGGTCAATTCTGTCCTGACCCAGCTCGACCAGATCAAACGGTCAGTTTCTCTTCATCTCTGCTGCACTTTCATCTACAAAAGCATGCTTGAAATCAAAATGACTATTTACTTAATGCACGTTGCTGCTCTTATTGTGCGTTATTCATCGTCGAGGTTATTGCAAATAAATAAGTCTATTTTTTTTCTTCAAAATATAATAACCTGTTCTGCCATATTTTTATTTTTCGTCTGATGCCATCCTGCCCTCTTTTTTGTGCCTTTAAATTGGGGCTTCCTGTGCAGTTTGTCCATTCATATTCATATAAACCTTGTGTTTCCTTGATTCAGCCACACAAATGTGGTCATCCTCACTACATCCAACGTCACGCAAAAGATCGATCTGGCCTTTGTGGATAGAGCTGATATAAAGCAGTACATCGGCCCACCGAGCGCCAGCGCCATATTCAACATATATCTGTCTTGTCTGGAGGAACTCATGAAGGTGAGTATGTGTTCAGCTCCATTAACTGTTGAACGTGTCCATTCCTCCACTGAGCTCCACAATTGAGATTTGAGCTTTCCCTGCAGCGTCAGATCATCTACCCCAGACAGCAGCTGCTGAGTTTGGAGGAACTGGGAACCATGAACTTCATGGAGAGCGACGTGACCCATCTGAGCTTAAGCCTGAGGAGCATCGCCCAGTGAGTGTTTGCTGGTGACGCAACCATTACTGAAAGTCTTTGAGAATTTATATCTTTCACAAATGTCTCTTTCTGGACAGGAGGAGTGTGGGTCTCAGTGGAAGAGCCTTGAGGAAAATCCCATTTCTGGCTCATGCGCTTTTTGGAAAGGTACTCGTCTTTATACAATGTTATGTGATTTTGTTAGTCTAAAATCCTTAAGTGTGGTAAGTAAGGAATAATGTACAGGTGAAACTCGAAAAATTTGAATATTGTGCAAAAGTTCATGTATTTCAGTAATTCAAATTAAAAGGTGAAACTAATATATTTAGTATATATAACTATATACATATGTGTGATGTAGTGGGCGCTTGGGGGGGAAAGGAGAGCAAACAAGTTAAACCTAGAGGATGCGTTTTATGTTGTGCAATAGTGAGGATTGAAGGAGTATTGGTTCCTTCCAGGTTCCTTCTCATTAGTCACTTTCTGTATGAAAAAAAGGATAAACAGACGTTAGTGAGTGTCTGGGAGATCACAAAACCCACTTGGCCTTTCTTCACTGGTGTTTATATAGCCCCAATGATGAATCGGTCGATGGCCGTCTGGTGTGTGTGTGTTGATTGCTGGTCAGCTGCTCTGTGTGTGTTGCCAGTGGCGACTGATGTTGGAACGATGGTAGTCCGTCACAATGATTATACTTTTCAGAGTATTTTATTAGCCATTTAAATTCAAAGCTTCCACGGAGAAAGGAGTTGCTAGCAAAGCGGCAAGTTCAAACTAGACAGAAATTTAAGGGATACGTACCATATAATCATACCACTTATTACACAGCATTTTGCCATATTAATAATTATGGGGATTAGAGATATTAATTTGAGATGAAACCGTTTTAAAATCTTACCTGTTTGTTATCTTAAGTGTACAAAACAATCATTGAAAATGGCAGCAATACCCTGATGACATAATGAAATAATTGTACTCAAAATATTGATTTGAGTTTTAATATTTTATCAGCAAAACATTCCTCATAAGCATAAAGCGCCGACTTCAGTTCCCCGGATGAGCCTGCGTTATCAGTTTTTACTGGTTGTTATCAGGGGATAACATACCACTGAATCAGAGTCAAGTATTCCACAGAGCCGTGTAATTCTGTAATGCATGACTTTAAATGCTTATTGCTGTGATGAAAGAAAAAAAATTATATTTATGATTAATAATAATCAGAATAAACAGTTCTTAATGTAAAATAGTTCTAATTCTAGAATGTTTATGGTTGTCAAGCAATTTAAGACTGGTGAATTGGGTGAAAATTTGAACTAATAGATATCACCATACTTCCCCAGTTCATTAATTACAGTACATTAGGTAAATTGTTTTGTATTACAAGTTTTCTGAAAAGTTAATTTACATAAAATGTTATTAGGGATGAAATGTTCTATAAATCAGCCGAATGACGTATGAACAAACCCCTCTGTAAAACCCTTCAGGATATAGATATGAATAAAACTGTTTGGTGTATGTAAAGCTGCATGAGAAAGAAATCACCACCTTTAAAGATATGTATTGTCATTGAAATCTACAGACGCAATTAGATAAACCCCCGGTTTCCCAGATTGGGCTTAAGTCTAGTCCCAGACTAAAATGCATGTTTTAGCTGTTTTAACTGAAAGCAACTTGCACAAACATATCCTAAAATATGTCAGTGCCATTGATTTGTCTCTAGATGCACACCAGTAATGTTGTTTCTAAGGCATGTTTTTTAAAAGCTACTTAAGGCCTAATTCTGGTTTAATCTAAAACCTGTCTGTGAAACCAGGCCAATGTGTAATAAAATAAACACGTGAATGTGCATTTCGTGTTTTTTTTCTTTCAAATAGTCTGAAAGAGTTATTGCAGCAAAATAGCACAAAAAATCTTAGAATTGGCATGAAAAAACAATGGTTTGAATATACAATTTAGTCTTTGTTTTTGTTGTAATCATGTCGTCTCTTGTGTTTCCAGACTGCCACAATGACAGTCGAGAGTTTCCTAAAAGCGATGGGCAGCGCCGTGGACAAACAGAGACAGGAACAGGCGAGTTTGGTCAACTGTGTCTGAGCTGAAGCAAATTGACGTTCTGCTGTTGAATCGAAACGGTTTCTTGTTTTTTGTTTGTTAGTTCAATATTTCTGCATCTGTTCACCAGCTTCATCCTCTGAAAATGTCCTAGAACAAACCAGTGTTGTTTTATTTCAAGTTTGAAAGTTTAAAACAGCACTTGAGACTGTCATCTTCTAGGTGGCATTTTTCAATTCCGCATTCATAAGCTGAAGTTTTGGTGTCCTAACTCCGAGTTTATAATATTATAATATGCACTGTAGCAGCTGCTCTCTGCATATGAAAAAATTATGTTCTTTTTTATGTTCTGTTTTTATATGTGTATATATTTAAGTAATTTGATTAAAATTAGAAAATAATTCATTCCTTTTGTTTTGTTTATCTGAATTACAATTAAAATGTTTTCACAAGAAAAAGGTTCTGTATAGAACATGAAAGGGTTCATTTAAGGTGATTCATATATAGAACCTTTTAGGGGTTCATTTTATGGATTTAGTTTTTAATCATTTTTATGAATTAAACAGCTCATAAGTATACTTTATCACTAGAAAAAAATTAAATAACTTTTGGACATGAAAGTATTATGCAACCATTTTAGACATCCTTAAAGAACTTGAACTTTTTTGGCATAAAGAGTTCTTCAAATTGAGTCAGGAACCCTATGGTTCTGTCTATACAAAACCACATTGAAACATTTTTTTTTTATTAGGAGTCTAATTCGTAAATTGCATCCAGTAGGTGGCATAAAGGTGCAACATGCAGGGGAAAAACGTATGCATGAAATGCTTAGTGAATCGCCTGTCTTTTTTCACTCAAACGGCTCTTATTTTAGAAACTATTTGAAACCCAATTTGGGGTTGTGTGCTAACAGGCTTTATTCACACTGCATCCAGTTTAGATTTGGTTTTCAATTCTAGTCTTGCATATTGACATTACGCTAGAGGTTTGTACAAATTTATTTTCATGAGTTTATTTTATTTTATTTTGCAGTGTTTGCTACTTGTCTAACCAAAGCCTGATTGTTCATTTGAATGCATTAAAGTTATAAAACACAAACTATAAAACACATGTGCATTCATTCACACTTGACTTTCTCACAAGATGTTTGACCTTTGCCGGTAAGAAACCTGTTCGACACCATATTTAAAGCGGCCTGCTTTGATATGCTGTTTGGAAAGTGTCAAGTTGTGAGAATTTGTTTTATGAGAATCCCAAAATCACAAAGAGCTGTTTGATGTATATCATCACCCGATGATACCGGATCAAACAGGTAAACACCTGCGAGCCGTCATTGTGCAGGTATCTGTATCGCATTCTTCTGATATGATGTGAGATTAAAATGTGTCAGGCTGCAGACCAGATAAACAGACACATAATTGCAGTGTCTGCAGGCTTTTTTCTCTTCCTGACAGTTCCTCTTCCAAAAACACAACTGCTTAAATGTAATCAGTGGAGGAAGGAAAAAAAAATCCTCAAAAGCCTTATTGTTGGAGAGTTTTATACCACTTTTGTGGTTAGAAACTGCCAGAGAGTTCCTAAACAAAGCAAACAGTATAATACAGCTGAATTTCTATCTGGCTCCAAGCACTGGAATATCAATAGAGCTGCCAATAGTAATACATTAGTTGAAGAGTTAATAGACTTGTGGGCAAGTAAGCGTACAACAACACAAGATGTTTGGCGTTCAAGGCTGTTCAGTAGGATTGCAGAGAGATATATGAGCTTTTGTTTGAAATAAATAAAAACGATTTATGCTGCTTATTGGCAAATCAGGATTGTAAATCTCTCCCCTCTTTCAGTATTGCAAAAGCTCTTTTCCCTAATGCAAATGCAATATGCTTTCATCTGGGTTTTTTCTCTCTCTCAAGCTGATTGCAGGTGAAAAATGTTCCTGTGGCAATTGTGCATGTATGAATTACTAACTAGAGTTTTGCATCACCTTAAAAAAAAAAGAAAAAATTTTTTTGTGCCCAACTTCATTAAATGTTTTTGTCACAAAGAGATTATTCAACTGTTATTTCCATACCGTAGCAGCATCATAAATGTAAGTCTCTTTATGAAAGTTGAAAGTTGTGTAGACATTTTCTTCAGAAATAAGAGAGATTAATGACACCAGCTGAAAAGTAAAGTTGTTTCAGACTGAGGAGCATTTTGATGAGATATTAAAGTTTTCTGTAAACATATAGTCGCTAACAACAAGACCAGGAACATACCTTTTGATTTCATGACGACTTCTGGAGTTATTTGACCCCTGCTGAAATCCTTTAATCACTCAGGCCTGATGTCATGCACACTTTGGATGTATTTGTTGAATGACTAACTTACTGTGATAATATCAACAGGAAAGAGAAAAAAGCAACCCCGCAGGAGCTGGCTATAGATTTCACTGGCGGTGTAACTCAGAGACGTTAAACCACAAGCTGGCACAGGTAGATAGATAGTTTGTGAAGTCCCAGAGAAGAAGTTAAAGTTTGTGGAATATGTTGAACAACAGCACATGTATGTTGAGGATACACTCATAACAGTTACAGATGAGCAATCATCTGTATAAAACAATAATTTTGAACTTGCTTTATCCAATGTTCAAATTTATGTTCTGGAAATGTATTCAGGTTAATGCATTTGTAATTAGATAAAGCCTAAATTGCATATTTAAAAATAACATTTCAGAAAACCCTAGGGTAACCCTAACCCTAACCCTTGTAATACAAAACAGATGTCTTAATGTGATTTCCCCGCGCATTCACCTGTAGTGCTAGTCATGTGAGTGTCAGTAGAGGGCAGCAGTGATGCTGAAGGGGCTGGTCTGAAGGTGTGTGTGTGTGTGTGTGTTTCTCCCGCACTTCACTTCACATCATCCTTATCTGCAGCAGAAGATCATCTCGAGAGCTCCTGCGACAGATTCTCTCCTTCACTCTTCTGCATTACAGACTCACAGTGAACGGGACTCTCCGGTGTCGCGCGCTCAATGCTGCTCGTGCTCGCATGTTTCCGGAATCTGCAGGATTTGACTTTTCATTTCTCTGAACGGGATACAATGTAACAACTGAGACCGAGAGATGCACGACTTCTGTTAGCTACAGCTGTGATACAATGGGGAAACTTCACTCAAAATATGGTGAGTTGTACATAGAAGTTCCATAATCGCAACATATTTGTGTTAATATGTAAACGCCTATGTATATGGACGATTATTCAGTGATGGGAACTGTTCTGTCTTTTAGGCTGACTTAAGTCCTAAATATATTATAGATTTAAACTTTTCTTTTTGTTTTATTGGAAATGTGAAGTGACAGAGTCCTATTTCTGACAGCAGTTCAGAAATGTCATTAAGATATATGAATCTTATTTACATATGAAAGTAGCCTCGTTAGGTATGACCAAATTACTGACTGATAAATTATCACTAGTAGTGTAAGCAATTCAAAGACGTGTAACTTTTTTCCTCTAAAAACTGGAAAATGTTATTACCGATATGTGAAATATTAACTCCAGAACAACATAAATTGAACAGTTTGAAGAAGTTTCAAATATATAAATTCGAAATGACCAAAACATATCATCCATATATGTAATTTGAACGCATACTTTGTCAACCTTTGCCATGCACGGCCTTGAAATGGACACATTTTCCAAAATACATAAATGTTATTATAAATAATGCTATGATTTTTGTCTTTGCTATTCGGATGCAGCTTGCAAACGTCGGGAAAATCCTGAGGGTGAGATTTGCATATGACAAAGTTTTCTTTTTATAGTTAATATGAACTATTAATGGCTTAGAACATTTCCCAATGCCTTTTCAAATCCATTTTCAGGGGACAGTTTTGTTGTGAATGGCTTTATTTCAAGAAGAGGAGTTGAAGAAGGCGAGAGATATGGCACATCTGGCACCAATCTGAAAGATTACAAGGTAAGAAGCACCTGTTTTCTGTGCATGTTCTGCCTTAAAGCATCGGAAACCTTCTTTCCATCCATCTTTAGAGCTGTCTCACATAGGCAGCGACCTTCTAACTGAAATCAAACATATAAGCCGACTGTTCTACATAGACACTATCTCTGTGCATCATACAATAGCACTTCGCGTGAGACACTCGACTAATTTCAATTAAATTTCCAAAGAGTTTGCATGTTGCAAAGGTAACTCTGTGTTATTCTAATAAGCAAGAATACACAGAACTAATATTAAGAAATGGTTTTTTTTATCATTATGCAATTGTTGAAGCTTTTTCCCTGTATTATAATTGACTTGCTCAAGAATCTAGACTGGATCTGCACCAGAGAAGGAGCAACTTGCGGTGAGCCGTTTGCCATCTCGCTGCCAAAGACCACATTCCCGCTGACGAGAAATCATCATTACACCGACTGAAACAAACAGAACAGAGTGTGTGTTCGCAAGGCCATGCAACGACATGTCGAGCTCCTCGTGATGACGAGAGCTGCTTTTGTTTTTGTCATGTTTGGCAGCGGGACGGCTCCGCTGTGGTTGTTCCCCTGTGGGATTGATGGGTTTTGACAGCCCTTTCCCTGCGGTGGGACTGTGACATCAGCGCCGGGCAGACGGTTGGTGATTGACAACTGTATTAACTAACAGCTGACAGTCTCGGTTAGTCCTGGACGTACGGCAGCTCACATGCATAATGTCTGCGTGAACTGTGTCGAAATGTACAGTGACTTTTGGGAGTGTCAGGTGTTGATGAGTAATTTCACTAATTGTGATCGGTTAAGGTTTCATCTTGTGCAAACCAAATTGTCTCTTATTATGCAGTTTTATTTATGCTCTTCTCCTCCACCTAACTCCAGTTTGTAAGAGTTCTTTCTCTTTCTCCGATCACACAATGGCGTACGTATGACAGGAACGCAGTTCTCTTCGTATTGCACATTTGAAACTGATTTATATAAAACAAATCAGTATTGTTAATATTGCAATGATTTATTGCACTTTTTACTTGCTCTTGTTCAGGGAGAGATGTTTTGATAGTGTCTCTCTTTTTTAAACTTCAGTATTCATTTCTGTGAATATCCAATTCAAATAATCAATTCTAAAGTTAAATTCAAACATGTCTGAAGATTTATTTGAATAAACAGATATTCACAAGAATGACTCAAACATGTCTGTTTGATTCATTTCTTTGGATGAGTTCAAACCGTCCATTGAATATTTTTTTTTATATATATATTCAAGAGTCAGTCTCAAAAATCTCTGAATTGCTTTATTGAAATGGACAGATCGTGGACAGAATGGTTCAAAAGAATGAATCCGTGGATGGGTTCAAACTTAAAATGGACAGAAAATCAAAGGACAGATTTGAACATCTCTAAAAAGTTAGTTTGATTCATTTCTGTGAATGACTTTAAACTGTCCTTTTCAAAGACTCAACATTAAAAATCTCTGAATTTATTCATTGAAATTGGCAAATATTCTTAGGAATGAAACCAACTATAACCAATTTGTTTGATACATTTTTGTGTATGAGTTCAATCTGTGCATTTCACTGAATCAATTTAAAAGTCAGTTTTACACATTTTGAATTGATTCATTGAAATGAACAGAATCCGATGTGTCTCATCATGTCAGACTCTTTGCATTGCATCATTTCAATTAGCTTCACGCTGAAGCATGGCATAGTATAAAGACTAACTGATGATTAACCTGCCCTATTAGAAGCCTTTTAAAAGTTGTTCCCTTCATGAATGGGAAAGTTATTTGGGAAAATCTGACAGCGATCTTTAGGGGAAACCACCGGCGGCGCAGGGTACGTCATATGTCATTAATGGGCAGGTCCAGGGTTTGATTTAATCAAAGTTTTGGCTCTGATTTGTGTTTTGTCAGTCATCAAGTGCCTGAAAGAGTCTTTGAAACTGTGAGCAGGAGCACTTTTGATTGCTGATAAGACAAACTTGGGGTTGTTTATTAAGGGTGGTTGAAGTGCAAGACATCTGTATAATTAAGGGCACTTTCAAACTAGAGCTTTTGGTGCGGATCCAAGTCCAGTTCAGGCCAGAGTTTGGGTAATGAAGGGGTCAAACTCTGGTTCGAACCATCATTGAACTAGCCTTGTTGTATAACATGTTGCAGTTTAGATCACAATAAGCAGCATTGTCTTGTGTTGCCATCTTGCTTTTGGAATTTTATTTCAAATTAATCTCCAGTGTCCCATAATGTACATATTTATGTCTAAGCAAACAAAACAAATGCATGTGTGCTAGAACTAGGCGATCACGTTTCTCTGTTTTTTGAAAACATCATAATCACAGATTTGTGCTGCCATGTTTATTCTGCAGTAAACTGAATCCTCGTTAACAACATCTTGATGACTTGCAGGAATAAAGAGTCATTGTTGTTGGATCAGAGCTGGTTTGATTGAAGGTTTATTTGGTCACTATATTTTACTTCTAGTGATTGGCAGTTGTAGTAAGTAAGCTGTATACATAGTATTACACGAATAGTTCACCCAAAAATAAACATTCTGTCATCATTCACTGACCCTCAAGTTGTTCCAAACCTGTATGAGTTTCTTTCTTCTGCTGAACACAAAAGAAGATATTTTGAACAATATGGGCAACCAAACAGTTGATGGACCCCATTGACTTCCATAGTATTGGAAAAAAATACTATGGAAGTCAATGGGGTCCATCAACTGTTTGGTTACTGACATTCTTTTAAAATATCTTTTGTGTTCAGCAGACAAAAGAAACTCATACAGGTTTTGGGGGTGATTAAATGATGACAAGATTTTCATTTTTGGGTGAACTATCCCTTTAAAGGTGCATTGCGCAACTTTTCATGTTAAAAATACCTGTTTTTCTATCCTATACATGCTTAAAGAACTGCCTGATGGGCTGAATGAGCCCTTCTCTGCTCAGTGCTCACTGAGATTGCCTCTATAATCCTGTACAGTAAAATATATAAGAGGGATTCGGGCTCGAATTTGAGACTGGGCGTGACGTCATGCGCGTTCACGCTCACCAGGCTATGTCTCGCAGGTTTGTGTATAAGCCGCCATTCTCCGCATCAGCGAAGACAACTCGTGCGTCAAAGGTAGAAGATGGATTCAAAGAGACCGGCTTGTAGTCCATTCCAAACCCCAACGCAAACGCCAAGTAAAGAAAAGAAAAATTTTGTCTAGTGCCACCACTCTGGTTGCAGTTTCACTTGTCGCCAGAGGGGGCGTAGTTCTGCAAAAACTCAGACTTGCGTTTTGCACCTTTAACAACAAATCCTTTAAATAATGTTATTCAGAATCAGAACAGAACAGAAATGAAAAATATAAGTATGAAACAATCATAAATTATAGTGGCATTCATTATGAATGCCTAAACAAATGTATTTAAAGTGAAACTGAAACTTGTGTCATGTGTGAATGAAATCCACTATACAAATAAACCTGTGCTCACGTGCCTCTCATTCTGCAGAATCTGCACCAAATGTGTGCGCTTTGCGCATGTTTTGCACGCTTCCATTATAAGTTGTTTTTGAATACAAGTATCAGCATGTTATATACCGGAAAATATGGGAATCATGTAAGTAGTTTGTATGACTTGTGCTCATGACAGAGGTGGAGTAAATTGACAAATTCTTAAGTTTTGTAATATTGCAGTATTTCATTAAAGACGTGTCCATTGACAAGCTTCTTGAATGTTTAATGTATTGTATTTGAAGCCCCATCATGTTTTGAACATGGAAACAAGTTTATTTATTTCTCAAACATCTCCGTTTCTCTCCGTAATATTGAGGGATGTTTGAGTTTATAATTGCGGTTGAGCTGTTGTAATTTTTTTCCAGGCCGCATATAAACAAAGTCTTTTTATAGACTGTCTACATGACATTTCTCTTTGATGCTGAAATGACTCTATAAATTTCAACACAGATTTATTCTGTTGTTGCCATAATTTTGTCTGATAGTCTGGGTCATTCACGATTAGTTTATGATGCACAAGTGTAAGAAGAATCGAATGACGTCTCACCCCTAGGGATTGTTTGACATTTGTTGAGCCGGTTGTAGTGTTGTATTGTCATTATAAGTGCGGTTTGACTTTGCACCTCAGAGCATCTGTAATTCTGTCCTCTAAATGAACTGAAAGGAGATATCTCTACATGGACTGATGCTCGTGTCGTGTAGATAAATAATTTGACACTCAGTGTTTAAGGATCTCTACGTATTTTTGGATTACATCAAGTGAAGTATATGAGTACTTTGTTTTTGTACTTGAAACTTGAAATTGTAATTGAAAGAGATACTGACACTGTTTTCATGTTAAAGCTGCTGCTGCTTTGAAACAATCTATTGTATAAAGTGCAATATAAATAAACGTCACTTTACTGGAGTGCTGAATTGCAGAGCTGGTGCAAACGTCCACATCGCTATACTCAGATGCTTTCTTTACTACTGTTTTCTCAGCTCTGTCATTTTAGTTGAATGACAGTTGAATATTGAATGGAAAGCGCACAGAACATATTTACATATTTGTCTAAACGGCGCTTTCATGAGTGTGGCCGACGTCAGGATGTTTGCTAACAGTTTTCCGCATATTACTCATATATTTCAAACTTCTTTTCACCCCAAAGCGAAGAACGAAAAAGTATATACTTCGCTGTAAGTATATCAGGGCCTTAAGGGTGTGTTCATACTTAGTTCGGTTCTTTTGGTCCAGACCAAAAAAGAAAATTAGCCCTGGTTCGCTTAGCATTCACACTGTCATATTTAAGACTGAACCTAAATATTAAAAAAGGGGCTTTAATTATGTATATTTAGCGACGGAACTTACCGAACATCCAAAACAATGCTGTGTGCTGGACTAAACGCGTGCGTTGTATTTGCGTCCATACAGTATGATGGTATTTTTACCAGTTGAAAACTTGTGAAGAGCTTATAAAATGTGTAATGGAGTCGAAACAGCACCAGGAATTCCTCCATTACACACAAACCGAACTGTAATATCTGTACCAAACAGTAATTACAGATAATCGTTGTCGGGATAATTCCGGTTCGCGTGGCTACGCCAAAGCGATACAATTCTGTATTATAAATTTTAAGGCCAGACAAGTTTGTTGAGGGTTGTTTTTTTAGGGAAGGAAACCCTAGGTTTATAACTAATGATCGTTGCGACGGAAGTCAATCAATCAAAACTAACTTCAGCTGGAAAATAACTTTATTCTAGAGCTGCCATAAAGCCAAAACAATCTCTGTTACTTTAATTTCCTATTATCACTGTAAAGCCGCTTTGGAACAATCTACATTGTTAAAAGCGCTATATAAATGAAGATGACTTGACTTGACTTGACTATGACGAGAAAAAAACAGGTGTGCTTGAGCATTCTGCCCTTTTTAGGGTCGCATCTTGTGAAGTTACGCCCTCTTTTTGGGTTTATTTAGATGTCATTGGTCCATGTTGCATTCACATTTCAGTCGAACTACACCAGAGTTCATTTGATTGATGCACAGCAGGGTTCGGGCGGCAGCGTTCACACTTACTCTAATGAACCGCACTAACACAGCAATTGAACAACATTAACTTTGCAACATTAATACTGTTATTGAACTGAATTGAATAAACTATATTGAGCTGAATAATTACACTATTGTCTTCTGTAGAGCTGCTGTACAGCTGGAATTAAATTTGTTTCATAAATAATGAATTTGATAACATTAACATGGTTATTTTCTTGTATATTAATTTGAAGCTTTGAATCTGAATCTTAATTTGAATCTGTATTGTATAAAGCACTATTATAGGAATACTTGTGTTACTTGACTTGATCATGGCAGTAGTAATTCATCAAAAGATGGAAAAGAGATTTGAATACCTTTATTCATATGCATGGCATTACTTGATTTGCATAATTTGTTTAGTAATTTTGGTGCTAAAACGGCGCAGACAGCATTTGCAGATAAACACTATCAGCTGCACAATTCATCTTTCATGATTCTGTGTATATTGCATCTCTTAGTGCACTTTCATTGAAAGACCTTTGCTAAAAGAGACATGATGGAGAAATTATTTTCTGCCACAGATGCTGTTGAAACAGCTTAATTTGTACTAAACCCAGAACATTCCTTGAAGTTAATGGAAAAGAGGGATTGTGTCCAATAATTGTGTCTGGCTGCCTTTTAAAGTCAGCTTTAGGATTTTGGAGGCAGGTAAAATCCTGATGGCCACAGATTAGAAACGGGCCAAATCCGGTGTTTGGTCAGACCCCCTCCCCCCCCATCCCCCATCCCATTGTCAGGGAAGCGGAGGGAATGGGATTCCTCAGCTGCCTGGACGCGACTTCAAAGCGTGGAGCTGGGAGTTATTAAAGCTCTCTGATATCACTGGAGCCGCGTATCTGGGGGAAGGGCTGATGGACAAACAGGCCCGCGGGGAGAGACAGACGGGTGAGTGTCCCGAGGGTTTTCCTGGTGTGGAGTTCCCGAGTATTAACTCTAAAAGCCCTTAGTGTTTAGTGGGCAATAATGAGCTCATTAGTGCAGTCAGATGTTTCCTTAAAGGAATATCATGTCGTTCCAAACCCGAATTACTTAAAGAGATAGTTCACCCATAAATGAGAAATCTTTCATTAATTACTCATGTCGTTCTAAAACTGTAAGACTTCCGTTCAATGTTCATATGAGGATAAAAGCCTAAATTCAATGTTCATCGTGTAAGATCGAGTCTCTTCAGAAAATTTGGACTAAACCACTCAATTCATATGGATTCGTTTCACGATCTCTTTATGAACTTTTTAAAGCGTCACAGTGATAGTTGTGTAGCTGTCAATGGAGGGACAGAAAGCTCTCAGATCTCATCAAAAAGATCTTCATTTGTGTTCTGAAGATGAACGGGTTTGGAACGACATGAGGGCGAGTAATTCATGACAGAATTATTTTTTTGGGTGAACTGTCCCTTTAATCAAGGATCTTTATCAGGGTTAAAACTCTCTCTCTCTCTCTCTCTCTCTCTCTCTATATATATATATATATATATATATATATATATGATAAAAACAAACTGTAAAAGTAATAAAACTTTAATTAAAATTTAAATATATAATATAAATATATAAATAACTATCTAGTGATAGTTAAAACTATAATAGTGATACTAAAGTGATTCTAAAATAACACTGATCTTTTTGCAGACACTTCTATCAAGCTGCAAAAATGACAAGAAAGTGTCATAAAAGTAGTTAATGCACCTTTAGTCGTCTTAAGCCAAATGATAGTTTTGTGTGAGGAACTCTTTTTATTTTATTTTTTATGTTATGGCTTTTTGTCTACATTTTTTTCCTGTTCCTCACATAAATAAAGCACATGACTTCAGAAGATTTGGCATAAAATGCACAATGCATGCATTTGTTTTGAGTTCATTAAAAATTCTTCTTTCATGTTGCATAGAAAAAATAACAGCAGGGTTGGGAACAGCATGATAGGTTTTTCATTTTTGTTCAACTATTCCTGAAAGTTTTACCGTCACGTCCTTCAGATTAAAGCATGTTGAGTGAAAGGAGTGAAAAAGCAGGAGCAGCAAATGAGGTAATTACGGACTTGGACTCAGAGGTGACTGTTGGCTGATCAAAGACGTTCCCTGAAAAAACAGGCTTTGTTTTTGTTCCTCAAGGAGACCGCGATAGGGAAAGAATGAGTTGGCTGGTTTGGAGAAGGCTGAGTTTGACGGATCATTGCAGGTGTTCGGCTCTTACCTGTATAAACACCTGGCACGGGGCTAGAGAGATCTTCAGAGGAAAGATCAAAATGACCAGTCAATATGAGCAGCCAAAATAGCAGCAGCTCAGAATGTTTTTGGAAGGCCGGACAAGAGGCCTCACTGTGAAAAATCCACACGGAAAGCACTTGATTCCAGTGGAGTCTCACCCTCCAAAGACTTGCCATTCTTAAAGAGCCTGTGAGGCCTCAGTGTGCTTCAACACTGGAAACATCAACAGTCTGCAGCACACTGACTGCTTCTTCAGCTCTCTGGATGCCCAAATAATGACACACTCGCTCATTTCAACTTTTCAACACCCCTTTTGTGTTAAACGTTCCCAGGCATGAAACCATTAACGTGATGCCAGTGAAGGAGGAACAATCTGATAAATGGTGGCGGGACGCAATACAGAGTCGGGCACAATTCAGAATGAGTGTGAATTCAAATTGAATTGGTTTCAACACTTTTGGAATTTAAAAAGTTTCTGCCAAAGAAACTCAACAGTGTCACACAACAGAAGAACCTCATTAGTACAGAGTCGGCAAGAACACTTTTACATGCATCACAGCATTCTGGAAAATGATGGTACATTATATGAATGCTAATATAATGCAATTTTATATAATGAATAATTTATAATGAAAACTATATAAAGTTATATAAATTAAATCATGTGTACATAAAATATACATTTTAAATTAAATTTAATATAATTGTTTATTATGTCAATAAATCAATGAATCAATATTTTTATTTGAGGATGATATATTGAATATATTGAATATGTTTGTGTGTGTATGTATATACACTCACCGGCCACTTTATTAGGTACCCCATGCTAGTAACGGGTTGGACCCCCTTTTGCCTTCAGAACTGCCTCAATTCTTCGTGGCATAGATTCAACAAGGTGCTGGAAGCATTCCTCAGGGAGTTTGGTCCATATTGACATGATGGCATCACACAGTTGCCGCAGATTTGTCGGCTGCACATCCATGATGCGAATCTCCCGTTCCACCACATCCCAAAGATGCTCTATTGGATTGAGATCTGGTGACTGTGGAGGCCATTTGAGTACAGCGAACTCATTGTCATGTTCAAGAAACCAGTCTGAGATGATTCCAGCTTTATGACATGGCGCATTATCCTGCTGAAAGTAGCCATCAGAAGTTGGGTACATTGTGGTCATAAAGGGATGGACATGGTCAGCAACAATACTCAGGTAGGCTGTGGCGTTGCAACGATGCTCAATTGGTACCAAGGGGCCCAAAGAGTGCCAAGAAAATATTCCCCACACCATGACACCACCACCACCAGCCTGAACCGTTGATACAAGGCAGGATGGATCCATGCTTTCATGTTGTAGATGCCAAATTCTGACCCTACCATCCGAATGTCGCAGCAGAAATCGAGACTCATCAGACCAGGCAACGTTTTTCCAATCTTCTATTGTCCAATTTCGATGTGCTTGTCCAAATTGTAGCCTCAGTTTCCTGTTCTTAGCTGAAAGGAGTGGCACCCGGTGTGGTCTTCTGCTGCTGTAGCCCATCTGCCTCAAAGTTCGACGTACTGTGCGTTCAGAGATGCTCTTCTGCCCACCTTGGTTGTAACGGGTGGTTATTTGAGTCACTGTTGCCCTTCTATCAGCTCGAACCAGTCTGGCCATTCTCCTCTGACCTCTGGCATCAACAAGGCATTTCCGCCCACAGAACTGCCGCTCACTGGATGTTTTTTCTTTTTCGGACCATTCTCTGTAAACCCTAGAGATGGTTGTGCGTGAAAATCCCAGTAGATTAGCAGTTTCTGAAATACTCAGACCAGCCCTTCTGGCACCAACAATCATGCCACGTTCAAAGTCACTCAAATCACCTTTCTTCCCCATACTGATGCTCGGTTTGAACTGCAGGAGATTGTCTTGACCATGTCTACATGCCTAAATGCACTGAGTTGCCGCCATGTGATTGGCTGCTTAGAAATTAAGTGTTAACGAGCAGTTGGACAGGTGTACCTAATAAAGTGGCCGGTGAGTGTATATATATATATAAATAAACGAACAGTTCTGACATTTATTTAAACATTTATATTTTAATTATCATATATGATTTCATTTATATAATTTAATGTAGGCTACATAATTTCCTTTAAAATTAAATTTTATTTTTTATTATAAATTACTCCTTTTTTCTATTATATGCATTTCATTATTATTATTTATATTTAGTAATTTTTCAGGACATATATATTCAGGATATATATTATGTCATGTAATTTTTCAGGCAATATGGTGTTAGCATAAACAATCGTTTGATTGATTGAAATGGCGGCGGTCTACTTTAAAAGTGATCTTCTAAAGTGGCTGAAATTGTTTACGGTAACTGATTATTGTAGTTTTATCTTTAAAATAACGGCCAAGCTAAACTCTTAAAGTAGAATGTTTTTATTAATGATTATTTCCAAAAACATGGGGGAACAAACTGACTTCCCAGATATAACGGGCCCTGACGGATGAGGTCAGGATCATCCCAGTGACAAAACCTGTAAATATGATGTTGTTTCTTAACAGTCAGTCAGAGTGGACGTGTTCGATTATCTCATGTTTACTTATAGAAATCAGATTTCTCACCTCAACAGAACTGTGTGTTTTCTTGCTGTGTCCTGGAGAGGGATGTTTTATTTGGACTTGTTCGTTTTCTGGCATCTTCTTCTCCCATGTTCACTTTGAGTCAGTGGTATTTGCTTTGGAAATGTGTTGTGGATATCTGGCCTATATTTAAGAGCGTCACATTCAATGACATCTTTCTCCCTCAGCTTTTCTCACGTTCTCCGACTTGGAGCGAATGGAGAAACTCCATTGTCTTGATGGAGCTCAACGACGCTTTTGGCCCGACGTTCTGCCTTTGTTTAATAGTTGACATTCTCCTGGTCAAAACCACTGTCGAGGTTTCGAGGAAAGCTCAGACGTGCTCGTATGGTATGCAAGTTTTTGAGGCGACATTTGAAGAGTTTGTGCTTTTTTTTTATTTTGGCTTCACAAGAAGGCGAGGCATGATCCTTCATCTCTGAATGAGAAGCATGTGGCGGGCGTCCAGAACAGCGGGGTCTTTCAGCGCGGCCGCTGTGGACATCTGTTCCTGGTTTGTACAGCAGAAATCCTCGAGCTCGGAGAGGGGCAACAGGGGGCCGATAAGGGCCTGTTTTTCCTAAAGGCTTTGAGGTGGTGGGGCACTATGAAGGGTGTTGTTTTGGGGGAACAGTGTTCAATAGATGTGGCACTGACAGTCTGGATTGTTCTCTTTTTCTTTAACAACCACATAGCAACACTTCTGCACCATGCTGATGAGTTTTGCATGACATTCAGACCTTTTTTTTGTACAGTATCGTGTACTTTTTTTCTTTTTTTTTTTAGAAATGTAACATTAGAATCCAAAAATCTCCCATTGACTTGCATTAGGTATGTTTACATGCACTAATTTTCCTAGGAATTAATTAAATCCGATTTCAGATTCTGAAAGTTCTGTTTATATATGAGCCCTAGAGGCTACACTTCAAACAAAATCAAAGAACATAATTTCAAACAAAATCAGCCCAATACGAAGTTCGTTTGGTGTTTGTTTCAGGAGTTTGAAACAGTTTGCCAAAGCGAAAATTCTGGAAAAGTTCACTTTGGCTGGTCAACCCCTTCAAACTACCATTGGTCCGTGGTGATGATGTAATAGGTAGGTGTGGCTCTGAGGCTCCGCCTTCTTTGGCGTGGAAATCTTCTCCTCTTCATTTCTTCTGTTCAGTCCGTAAGTAAAACCATGAACATGAAGAGCTGCTTTAGTAGAAACTAAAAGCAGAATTTAGTAGTAATTCTAATTGAAAGCGACACTTTTTTTTCCCTGTTTAACACTGTAAAGCTGCTAATTTAAAGCGATCTGTTGTATAAAGTGCAATATAAATAAATTGTAGTCGTGTCGCGTCTAGCCTGGAATCTTATCGCGTCATATATTTTGGACACAGTTTTAAAGTCTCTTTACGTGATTTTATCCACAGAACTTATTTTACTGAAAAAAAACGTAAAAAAAAAGTTCTGTTGAGATCCTCAGTGTTAAAATACTTCTCTGGACTTTTAATCAGTTAAAATATTGAATCATGATTAACCTCACAACTTTTCTGTAGTTAACGCGTTTAGTTATTTTTTCGGAAAGAAAACTAAATAACGTTAATGATACTGTAGCGGAATATATGCACATATCTTTACGAATATGCTGGTGTTCACATTAGCATTTTTATTGATAGAAAATCACAATTCATTATGCAAATAGACCTAAGAAAGAAGACCAATCATGACTCCAGTATGCAAATATTAGGATGTCATCATCACTGTGGATCACATTCTATAAAAGCATGTAAAGATAATTTTTTAGACGTAATCTTACTTCAAGATGTGCAGTCTGCTGCTGGTATTTATATTAGTGTTTATGGAGATTGTGTTTTTGTGTCAGAACATCCACCCTGCATATGAGCGAGATCTTTTTCTTTCACTCTCCCCCCTCCCTGCTTCCTCCTCGCTTTTAAAGGCCCGTGTTTCATGGAGAACGACATCTGAACAACACTGCAGGCGGAATGCATGTTTATTTATTTGAGGATATTTATGCTGCGAAAGGCACTTTGAAGGTGTTTGCTTACGTTCCTCCAGTTCCTTGTCTAAGCACTCTTTCCGAGCGGGTTGAGCGTTCACGGCTTCAGAGACACTGAGGTGCCATCATTAGATTGTGGAGCAAGTTGAGCGGGCGACTTTAAAGCGCTCGCAGATGACTGTTTGATCTCCTCCAGATGCCACCAATGTTTCCCTTTTCCTCATTCCAGACTTTTGACATGCAATTATTCATAATTAAGGCAATTTATAGTTTTCACGCTGTTTAAAGTCAACAATAAGTCAAAATTGACTCTATGTACTTTCTTAAAGGGATAGTTCACCCAAAAATGAAAATTATGCCATAATTTACTCAACCTCAAGTTGTTTCAAACCTGTATGAGTTTCTTTCTTCTGCTGAACACAAACGAAGATATTTTGAAGAATGTTGGTGAACAGACAGTTGCTGGACCCCATTGACTTCCATAGTATATTTTTTTCCTACTATGGAAGTCAATGGGGTCCAGCAACTGTCTGTTCACCAACATTCTTCAAAATATCTTCGTTTGTGTTCAGCAGAAGAAAGAAACTCATACAGGTTTCAAACAACTTGAGGGTGAGTAAATTATGGCATAATTTTCATTTTTGGGTGAACTATCCCTTTAATGCACATTCTTGGTCTTATTGTGAACAATTTATCAGTGCACATTTGACTAATGTTTCATCAAAATAACTACACAAATCTTGTGTGCTTTTGTACACATTTTCAGCTTTCTTTAGTGTGTAATGTTGCTGTATAACCATGGAAAAAGGTCTGCAAATTTACAAAGCACAAAGTCCCTCCATCGGGAGTTATTCTCTATATCAGTGTCTGTTTCTGAACTCCCTGAAACGCCTCCATTGTAGTCTTGAGTTTTCTTCCACGTACGAACACGTCACAATATTCCTCATTTAAATAATTCACGCCCAAGGCATATGCTAAATACAGGGGCAGGGCCTGGTTGAGTTAGTTAGTAGTGTGTTTAAACTTATAGTTATGGTAAGGGATGGGACATTTTCTAAACACACTCAAAGCAGTTGACCAGTCAACACACTGGCCCAGCCGACCAATCAGAGCACAGTGTGCTTTTCAGAAGGAGGGGCTTCATAGAGACAGGAACTAAACGGAGCGATACTGACAGACTGGGAAGAGAGGAGCTGCAACAATGGAGAATACTTGAAAAATAATGAGTTTATTGAACATTCAAGCATGAAAACCTATTCTAATAGAGCTCAAAAACAAAATCAAGACTTTTAAAAAGGGCACAATAGGTCCCCTTTAAAGAAAAGCTGGATGTCATGTCACTATGATGCGTTTAATAAGCAGAATTCGATTGGATGTTTTTGCACACTAACTAATGAGGAATTACATCACAGAAGTTCATCCATCTAGAGAAGAAGCTGCACCTCAAAAAGGACAATTTAAAATTATAGCTCAAATAATAAACAAACTTTAATTCATGTAAGTTCATATTTCTGCTTTAGAACTCTGGCCTGGTTATTATCTGTTGTATTGTAATCGACATTATGCCACAAACGCTGCTATAGAGTTTAACGTGAACCTGGAAAACATTTCTATAATGCCATGTTTTGAAAATCTCTTAAAAAAATGCATAGATCTGTTCACCAATGCCACTGTGTAAACAAGCATGATGTGAGACGCCATAAATTTGCACACGTTCGGCTGGTGTCAGCGTGATGTTTAAAGGGGTCAGACTGCGCCGAATGAGTGAATGGAAATGGAGCGTTTGCGGTGGATGTTATGGCAGTCGTTTACTTTGCGTCGCTTACAGGAGAAGGAAAGAAAATACCTGAAGCTGGAGTCCGGAGCGCCTGTGCGGTGACTTTCTTTTGGCCGAGACTGCTGGATCCCAGTCAGTGTTTGATCTCGTGCAGCTCTCAGCCAAGTCAAACAGCAGGAGACTCAAAGGTTATTGCGTTTTAGTGTGTAAGGTATGTTTCCATATAAACCGCTGTTCCCCTGTAGAAAGCTTTAGCTCATCTCCAAACGGACAATTTGCAAGCCTTAGCACAGTCAAGGGAATATTTGATTTATTTTTTTTGGTACTGTGGTTGTTATTAAAAGGGGTTTTAATTGAATACTTGTGTTTTAATCAGTAATTTCATGACAAGGCATTTGGAAAAACTTTACAAGTAAAATGGAAATGTTTGTTAAGAGGAAAACTAAG